>CAUYRT010024697.1:0-25471 GCA_963574885.1 Lepilemur ruficaudatus
GCACAAATCAGAGGCATTCATATACGCCAAAAATAGTCAAGCCAAAACTCAAATCAAAAAGGCAATACCCTTTACTATAGCCCCCCCAAAAATTAAATATCTAGGAATAAATTTAACAAAAGATAAGAAAGATTTATACAAGGAGAATTACAAAACACTAAAAAAAGAAATTGTAGAAGATGGAAAAAGATGGAAAAATCTACCTTGTTGATGGATTGGTAGAATCAATGTTATTAAAATGTCAATTTTACCTAAAGTGATCTACAGAATAAATGCAATCCCCATCAAAGTACCATCTTCATTCTTTACAGACCTAGAAAAAATAATTCTTCACTTTGTATGGAACCATACTCTTATTGGAATTGTTGCAGAAAAGAAAGACCTTCCCTTAGGTCTACTTTTTGATTGTCTAGGAAATGCTTATGTGCCCAGCCTAAACTTGGCAATCTGGCTCCACATATCTGGTTTCAAATTTTTATTCTTTTATTTATGAAAAGCAATATAATCAGGGAAATATTTTAGTCCATAAATGCAATATTTATTCCCTCTTCTATAGGACGCCATGAAAATAAATGATATAATGAAAAAAAAAGAACATTTAATCTGGTTCCCAAATTGCTTTAAGTCAAGAGCTATTTAATTCATATCAGCAAATTATTAGAGTCTGTCCATTCTATGACCAGCAACGTGCTAGTTAGAAATACACTTTCGTAATAAGACAGTCACATACATGACCTCATGGAACCTCTACCTTTTTTCATATATTAAACAAATCAACAGAAACAATGAATCACAATTTTGCTACCAAAAGAAAAAAATAGGTGGATAAGTGAAAAGCCAACTGGAGAGTCCAGACCCCTGGCTTCTATCCTAGCACTCTTTCGATTGAGCCGTCATGAATCATTCAACAGCTCAAAAAGCTTTAGTCAAAACCCTGCTCCAAATTAGCTTCCATGTGAACAGAATGATATTAATCTGGCTGAAATCTAGCTTAACAGGAGGTGTTTTTTAAGGATGAGCCTGAGCAAAAGTCTTGATTGAAGGTGAGGAAATAGCAATAATAGCTCTTTTCTAAAAGGCTTTCTTGATGACCTTTTGTTGCAGTCAGAAATTGATATTCAGTTATCTACTGAGCCCTGGATTAAGAAGTAGAAGTTGAATAACTCAGGGGAATAAGATAAAAGCATGTTAATTTAATCTGTATATTTGAGGCAGGCATTTTGGATTCTCCCTTGAAATCCATTTGTCTGTATTTCAATTTTCATGAACAAAGTGCTTGGCTGTTTTAATGAATGCAAGTCTTGAAACATTTCTAAATTTGTCTTAAATTTTTTTAAGGCAGTATTAAGAACAGAGAAATAGAAGGGAAAGACCTGAGGAATTATTTCTCTGTGCTAGTAGTAAGTAAATGATCTTCAACATTGGGAAAAAGTGTGAGCTTATAGAATCAGAAAAACATACTCTAAAACGACATATTTTTGGAGCAGGTGAGACTACAGAACAATTAATTACAAAGTCTTGCTTGGGATGAGAATAAAATTAGACATGTATATAAAGTATACAGTGGCTGGGGACAAAGACCTATGAGTTGGAAGTCTGAAATTTTGATTCTGTGGAGACTGATTGTTCACAGCATGATGGGCCACTTCACTTCTTCCTTCTCTACAGACATACTAAGCAGGTTTTACAACTCATATATCACACTATCAGAGACCAAGATGAAAGAAAAAGAGTTCAAAGAATCTGCAGGTGGAAATTACTGAATACATTTCAGCAAAAGGAGGATGATAAATAACAAGTGTGCATTAGTTTTCTATTGCTGTGTAATAAATTACCACAAATCCAGGGGTTTAAAACAGCACCCATTTATTATTTTGCTGTTTCTGTAGGTATGAAGCCTGGCATAGTGCAACTGAGTTCTCTGCTTAAGGTCTCACAAGACATATATAAGTTTCCATTCTCATCTGGAGCTTGGGTCCTCTTTCAAGCTTATTAAGGTTGTTGGCAAAATTTGGTTCCTTGAGGTAGTTGGGCTCAAGTCCCCATTTTCTTTCTGGCTGTCAGCCTCGGGTTGCTCTTAGCTCCTAGAGGCCTACAGGTCCAAACCATGTGGCCAACTCACAACACAGCAGCTAAACTCTTCAAAGCCAGCAGAAGAATCTCACTCTAATCTTCTGTGTTAGAGTTTTATATATTGTAATGTAATCAAGGCAATGATTATTCCATCATATTCACAAGTCCTAACCACACTCAAGAGGAGAGAGTTTCTGCACAACATGTACACCAGCCATAGGAACTTTGGGGGCATTCTGTATGTTTGACTTCATAAAAAGCAAGCCAAAACTTTTTCCATAGGGGTGTACCATTTTATACTCCAACAAGCAATGTATGAAATCCAACTGCTCTTCAGCTTCAACTACGTTTAGTGTCGAACAGGTGTTCTGTCTTAATTTGTTTTGGGTTTGTTTTGGGTTTTGATTTTGTTTTTAATTTTAGCTATTGAAGTGTATGTGAAGTGATATAATACAGAAGCTTTAGTTTTCACTGTCCTAATGAGAAATAGTGAAAATTTTTAGAGGATTGTTGGCCATTTATTTATCATCTGTTGTAGTTATAAGGTGTCCATTAAGGTCATATGCTCATTTTTTAATTGTGACATTTTATTATTGAGTTGTAGGAGTTTTATTTATATTATGTATATATGTAATATAAATTTCTATCTTTATGACTAAAGTCTGTCTTTATTCTTGTGGCTTTACACAATGTCTTAAAATTAGAATAAATTATATTCATTATTTTTCAGGATTTTTTCTCTGTTTTATTTTCAGGTGTTTTTATTTTTTCATTTTCATTTTAAAATCATAAGAACCATGGAAGCCTACTTTGGGTGGCTTTCCAATAGTATATTTTAGAATAAATGTTATCCAGAGTTTATAACAGTTATCTACAGGCACATTAGTCTAATACGAGATATTTGGCCTTTACAGCATCAGAAAGTCCCCTTCTCAATTTTTTTTATTTTTTAACTACTTCTAACCTACTTATAGCCAGCTCCCCTCCAGCAAACCAACAAATAAATTATTTCTCCTCATTCTCAAGCATCGTTTTCCCTCAGGACTCCTGTTTGAATAGCAACACATGCAGGGTCTGGCCACCTTTTCTGTTCTTTCTGGAACTGCACAAGGTACTGAGAACTAACCATTTTTCCCAGCCCCTGAACACCCTTGTCCTGGATCAGTACTCTTCATTATGCCTTACAACTAGCCTTACCCAAGTTATGAAAATAGTCAGCAAGAAGCCATTGACTGTAATGGTGACTGGTTAAACCATTGTATTCTCATGCTTAGCAATTTTTGGTCACCAGCAATAATAGCAACACTTATATTCCAAATTACCAAGTTATGAACTACACAACTCACTCAGAAACTCACAGTCTGTAATTTTCTCAATTGTTATTGGCATTCTCTTTCACCTCTTTCATTTCTTATCCTGGCTCTGCAGATGTGGCATATGAGATTTTCTCTCCAGATGTAATCTGACTGCTTTCTCCCAATATCTGCCTCTTCACATGCATAAATATTTTTTTTCAAATTACCTTGCATAGGACCCTTTTGGTTCCATCAGTACCTAGCCTTTAGCTTAAGTACTGTCTCCACAAATGCACCTTCTACCATGTCCACCTAACCTGTAGGACAACCTGCATAGGAGCACCCATTTATATTTCCCCTCCCTACTTCTACTTGAGGAAAACAGGTGTGTGTTTAGCACACTAGTGGTTTTCAAACTAGTTGAAGTTACAATTCCTATGCTCATCTTTGTCCCTGAAATTCAGTAAGTCTGAAGTGAAGTCAGTAAGTCTGAGGTAAGGTCCAGCAATCTCTTTGAAGACAGGGACTGCATCATTTTTACTGCCAGAACACGAACACAAAATGGAAACATCTAGTACAGACTACACCTGCAGTCACTATTTGTTAAATTAAACCATTTTATTTTGGTTCATGATTTAGAAAATATACCCTTTCTTCTTCCAGTCATCAGCAAACACTGTCAGCTTTACCTCTAAAATGTGTTAGATTCTTCCTATTTTTATATTTCTAAAACATTAGCCAAAGCTCTTACTGTCTTCTACCTGGATTAGGTCAATAACCTCTCAAGTGGTCTCTTTGCTTAGGCTCCTTAATAGCTAGAGGGATGTTTTTAAATAAGTAAATCAGATGACGTTACCTACACACTTAGAACACTCTAATGCTTCCTAGCAATGATTTATGTCTTTTCTATATTCCTGATCTCACTTCTTGTCAACTTTCCCCTTCTCAATATATCTCCGCCACATTTGTCTTCAAAAGATTTTTCAACACACCCACTCCTACCACAAGACTTTTGTACTTGTTCCCTGAGTCTGGAATGTTCTTTCCCAGAACATCCTATCTCTGATCTCTGCATCACTGGTTCCACTCATCACTCAAGTCTCGATTAAAGTTTCACTTCCTCAGAAAGATCTGTTCACCCCGTCTAAGGAAGCTGCCACCCACTCCCATCTCTCTCTTACGTTGCCAAGTATAAGTTTGTTTAGAATTTATTAGAAGCTAAAATCTTATTCATTTACTTGTTTATTTGCTTATTTTCTGTCTCCCCTTGACAGAATGCAGGCTGCATCAGAGCACAAACCTCATCTATTTTCTTCATCACTGAAGTTCCAGTGCTTGGAACAATGCCTGTCACAGAGTCAGCACTCCGGGGGGGGAAAAAAAAAAGAAAGAAAGAAAGAAGGAAGGAAGGAAGGAAGGAAGGAAGGAAAGAAAAGAAAAAGAAAAAAAAACTTAAAAGCCTTGTTCAATAAAATCAACAGACTGGAACAAAATAAGCACAGAGAGAAATCATGTTTCATCAAAGAAAAAACGTGTTCTTAAACCACGGCAGAGTAATCAAGGAAAATATCACCATCTATCTATGTCTTGTAATTCATGTCCACTCAAACAGTATATAAGATTAGGCCCATTTGCAAATATGACCACCTCAGCACCACATCTGTGCGATGGTGCCTTGTTTTCTAATAATGAAAAAGAAATATCACAGTTTATAAACACACTCTACACAAAATAAAATGTAGAGAAAGTTCAGTGGAGAGAAAAAGGGATAAGAATTTATATACTGATACAACTGGGTTTCAATAAAACTTTCTAGAGGTAGCAATAAAGAGTTCAAAGACTCTTGTATTCTCATTAAATTAAATTAAATTAAGTTAGGTTTAAGGTAACAATCTCCATATCACAAAGTGGTTATGGAAAGTAGATAGATAAAGGTAATTTGAGAACAATACTTCAGAATCTGGCAGATAGTAGGACTAATAAACTAGAGTTGCTTTCCTCCCTCACTTAGTCCTGGTATATTATACAATAAGTAATACTCTGCTGAGTGAAAGAGTTCCTCACCTTCTCAGAACACATAATCCAAGTAACTTAGTAATCACTTATCAGAGCACAACTTCAACAATGGGGTGGATATAATCAAATATTTTGGAGGCAGTATGAGTTACTGAAAATAATCAAACTTAAAGACTCTATTTGTACATTCAGGATTCTCTATTATGTCTAATTTTTAATATCTAGTCCATTTCCACTCCTAGGAACCATGTGGCTCCACATTACTAAAGAAAAATTTATAATTCCAACTCCCTGTAGTTTAAATCAATGGAAATTGATTAATATTTTTGCTATTATCTATAAACACTACTGTAAATAGAAATATCACGCAGACGTCTGGTAAGACAGGTTCCTACTTGCATGCGTGGCCTCAGCACATTGGCTGTCCCCTACTTCTACAGCCTTTTCCTCATCCATTCTGTACAAATACAAAAGCTGCAGCAAGGAAAAAGAGTTCAGAGACTGTTGCTCCAATGATGTAGTTAGACAGACATTTCCATAGGCCTAGCATCTCCAGTGGTTGCTTACAATTCTTTCTTTTTCTTTATTTTTTTCTAGGTTGCATACTATTAAATGCACAAATCTTAAGTGTACTACTCAATAAGTTATTGTAAATACATAATTAAACCTTGTAACCCATTGAATGATCAATATATAGAATTTTATATATTTCACAGAAAGACCCCTAGTACTTCTTTCCAAGCAGACTTACCCTAGACACTATGACTTTTCTAAAATATTTTGAACCATATCTTAGTTCTGCTTGTTCTACAATGCCCCATAAATGAAAACATTTTGCATGGTGTGATTCCCTCAGCCTAGTGCCTTTGACAATTATCCACCTTTTTGTGTGTTTTTTTCTTTTTAATTGCTAAGTACTATTCCATGATGTAAATATACTGTAATGTGTTTTCTGATGTCCCTATTGATGGACATTTTGCCAGTTTGAGGTTATTATAAATAAAGTTGTTATCAATACAGTTGTAGAAATCTTTTGGTGGCCGTATGTTTTTCTTTCTCTTGGTTAACACCTAGAAATAAAATTGCTAGGTCAAAGGGTAGATTTGTGTTTAACTTTTTTTTTTTTTATTTTATTTTTTTTTGAGACAGAATCTCACTCTGTTGCCTGGGCTAGAGTGCCTTGGCGTCAGCCTAGCTCACAGCAACCTCAAACTCCTGGGCTCAAGCAATCCTCCTGCTTCAGCCTCCAAGTAGCTGGGACTGCAGGTATGTGCCACCATGCCCGCTAATTTTTTCTATATATTTTTAGTTGTCCAACTAATTTCTTTCTAATTTATTTTTAGTACAGATGGGATCTTGCTCTTGCTCTGGCTGATCTTGAACTCCTGAGCTCAAATAATCCGTCTGCCTCAGCCTCCCAGAGTGCTAGGATTACAGATGTGAGCTACCATACCTGGCCTTGTTTAACTTTAATATTTGTTAAACTGCCAAGCATTTGTTCTGAGTGGTTATTATAGTCCCAGCAAGAGGAAGGAGAGTTTCATTGTTCTGCAATAGCATTTGGTGTTGTAAGTCTTTTTAATTTTAACCATTTTAGTCAGTGTGTAGTGTTTCTTTTTTGTGGTTTTAATTTGCATTTCCTGGGTGACTAAAGATGTTGAGCACTTTTCAAATGAAATTATGGGTGATTTGTGGATCATCATTTGTGAATTGTGAAGTCGTTTGCCCCACCCCATCCCCCTGCTTTTTTATTTGGTAATTAAGCTGTTTGCGTTTTTAGTATTGAATTATAGCAGTTTGTTTTGTAATCTTGATCAAAGATTGTAAGAGTTGTGTTTCAGAATTATATTAACCCAGTGTGTAGCTTTTTCTATTCATTTTCTTTATAGTATATTGGATAAGTAGAAGCTTTTATATTTGATAAAATTGAATTCATCATTTTAATGGTTATTAATTATTTAATCTTAGGCTTCAAAGATATTCACTTTTTTTTTTTTGCTGGAAGTTTTATAGTTTTATTTTGTATATTTTGGTGTTGAATTAATTCTTATTTCATGTGTGGTTGGATTTGAGGTTTACATTCTTTTCCACATAGAAATCTAGTTGTTCCTGTACCAATTGTTGGAATTCTTTTCCCATTGAATTGCTTTGAAACATTTATGTAAAATCAATTAATTATATAAATTTCAGTCTATTTTGCTATTCACATTTTGTTCCATTGATATATGTGTCTATTGTTATGCTAATATCATACTTGATTCTTCTGGCTTTAATTCAGTAACTTAAAATCAGTAGTATAAATACTATAGTTTTGCTATTCTTTCTCTAGATTTTTTAGGTTATTATAAGTCCTTTTCATTTTCCATATAAATTTAAGAATCAACTTTTTAATTTTAATGAAAAATTCTGCTAGCATGATAAATAAGATTGCATTGAAACTATGGACCAGCAGAAATTAATAACATAAATATGCTGATTCTGAAACTACAAGCAAGATATACCTCTCCATTTATTTATGTCTCCTTTAGTTCAGCCAGAAATGTTTACTTTTCAATGTAGAGGGCTTATATATCTTTGTTTAAATTTATAACTATTTTACATTTTTGATGCTATGTTAAATAGAATTTAGATTTTATTTTCTAAGCTATTCTTACAAGTATATAGAAATACATTTTTATATTAAATTTGTATCTTGTAAACTTGCTAAATTTACTTCTTAGTACTAGTATTTGTTTTGCATTTTTTCAGGATTTTCTACATAAAAATTATGTCACTTGCAAATAGATGTATTAATAGCTTTCCTTTTTTCTTTTCAATATTTATACCTTTTTATTTTGCTTGGGTGTAAAGGCTAGGCTTCTAGTATAATACTGAATTGTAGCAGTGAAAGCAGACATCCTTGCCTTGAAAAGATCTTTGGGAGAAAGCGTTCAATATTTCACTATTAAGCATGATGAATAGTTTTTGTTCTGGTTTGTTTATAGATGCTCCTTATCAGATTGAGAAAGTCTTCTTATATTCCTAGATTGTTTAGAGTTTTCATCGTGATAGGCATTGAATATTGTTAAATATTCCTTCTGTATCTATGATAATAATTTTTCTCCCTTTTTTGATTGATATGGTGTATTACACTGAATGATTTCTAAGTGATAAACTGGATTTGCATTTCTGAGATAAGTTTCCCTTGGCCAATATAGGTTATTGAATTGAAGTTATTAATATTCTACTATGAATTTTTGCATCTATCATCATAAGAGATATTTTTCTATAAATTTCTCTGAATGTAATTTTCAGGCATTGGTATCAAAATTATGATTACCTTATAAAGGGGGTTGGAAAATTTTCCTTTCTACTGTATTTCTGAAAGAATATATGTAATATTGACTTTTTTCTTTCTCATGTGTTTGATAGAATTGTCCAGTGAAGACATTTGCACTTAGAGTTTTCTTGATGTGATGGGGTTTTGACAAGTAATTACTTCAAAAGGAATAGAACTATTCATATTTTCTATTTCTATTATCTTGTATCAACTATAGTGAGTTGCGCTGTTTAAGATGTGAACATTTCCTCTACGTTGATCAATTTGTTATCTTTTAAATTCATTAGGACCTCTAATGTAACTTCCCTTTCATTCCTAATATTGATAATTTTGAGGCTTTGCTTTAATTCCTGATTATTTTGGAAGTTTTATTTAATTGATTTTAAATCCTTTTAATGATCTAAATTTTGGATTTGTTGATTTTCTTTACGTTTCTCTGTTTTTGTTTCGTTGATTTCTGCTCTTCTTTTTGTTTCCCTTTCTTTAATCACGTTGGGCTATGTTTCCCCATCATCTTAGATGGAAAATTCTATCATTATATTTTAAAGTTTCTTATATTTTAATTGAGCATTTGAAACTATACATTTTCCTATTAAGGCCAGTTCTCCAGGTGGCCTTGGACTGACCCCGTTCTCCTCTCTTTTCTTGCTTTTAGCTCTCAGAATAGCTGTAGAATGCACTAGCAATGCAATATGCTGAGATAGGAGGAACTGAATGAAGCAGCCCGGGCCTTGTTCCTGTCCCTCCTAGGGAATGTAACATCTTGAGTTAGGGAGGAGATGCCTGGGACAGTGGGCATTGTTCCTCCATCCCCTGGAAGCAGATGTCCTTCTAAGCTTTTCCCAATAATTCATATAGGCCCTGAGGTAAATAACCCAGCATCAGCTGCCTTTGGAGGTCCCTCATTTGCTGTGCAAGTGGGGAACACCATCAAGACTCCATCCACCCTGAGTAGCATTCTTGAGCCTTGAGGGACTGTCTCACAGGGAATCCTAGGCTTCTTTTGTCCCTTGCTGCCTATATGTAAGTAATAAATTTGTTTCATGTAACTTACTGCATTATGTGTGTGTTCTGTCTCACTGATTCACACAAATTACACAAATGAACCTGATTCACATCCTGTAAGCACAAATTAGGCTGTGCTCCATAAATTCTTACATTTCCTTATCATTCACATCAAAACATCTTCTAATTTTCTTTATAATTTTAAAATTTGACCCATAAAGTATTTATGAGGATGTTGTTAATTTTAAATATTTAGAATTTGTATAGGTTTCTTATTGTTATTGATTTCTAACTTAATTCATTTGTACTCAGGGAGCATACTCTGTATGCTCTCAACACTTTTACACTTACTAAAACTTATTTTATAGTTCTTTATATGGTCTCATTTTGTAAAGGTTTAGTTTGAACTTGACAGTTTTAGGATGCAGAATGCACCCTAAATCAATACTTACTATACAGCACTATATTCCTAGTAAGTACAATACAAAAAATAGCAGAATATAAAGGTCAAGGAACGAAAGGATGGAATCAGGAGTGGCCCCACTTACTATCATTCCCAATAACCTACTAAATGTAGGTAAATGTACACTGATAATCCTGCATTTCTAGGTTCTGTGGATCTGTAGGTCCTGATTCTCAGAGGGGAATGTGTCTCATTAAACTTTATCTACAGCTACCACCTAGTTATTTTGGACTCTTGTTCCAAGAGATCAAGAGACAAGGAAAAGAAATTACCATCCCGGCAGGGATAATTAACACTGATATTCAGAAGGAAATAAGGCTACTATTACACATTGTGGCCAGAAAATAATACAATTGACACCCAGATGATCAACTGGGGTACCTCTTGGTACTCCTCTGATCAATTTTGATAATATTAATAAGTTAACAAGTAAAGAAGACAAGATCTGAGTAAGACATGGTAAACAGGAGCTCAAATTCCCCAATGATGAAGGTTTGGGAGACCCCACCAGTAGAAATGCTAACTGAGGGGCACAGAAATTCGGAATAACAGTAATGGAGGGATATGAAGATTATCAATCGCAGCCTGTAGTGTATCTGCAGCAGCAAGATCTATATTTTATCCCATAAACCTTCCTCTAGTAAGTGTCCCCAGGAAGTGACCAAACAGAATACAGGAAAGACTGTTTCCAGATGACATAAACTTATTATATGAAGACATGGATCCAAACATTGCAAAGAGTAGGCTATTTAGAACCAAGGTACTCACCCCTTAGCTGCCAAAAAGGTTGTCTGCTTAGGACATAGTTGATACTCCCTGTGGAAATTGCACTTGTCCCAAAGGAGCTGTTGTGGTCAAAGTCACACCCTCAAAGGCATTCAGCATCCGCTGCCTCTCCTCTTCTCTCCAACTGAACATTACCTTATTGATAAAAGAATCTGCAGTGTTTTTGGTTTGCTTTAAAGTAAATTTTCTAAAGGTGACAGGTCTATGAGAACATGTCACTTACAATTTAATGCCATGCAGCTGGCTGGGGATTGTCAGACTTACAGTAAAGCCCAAATGGCTACTCTGCCATTATGCATTTGATGTACTGGCTTTACGGAGCCAACCACCACATTAAATACTAATGCCAGTCAAATTTATTTACTGGATCAACCCTCTCCTCTTCAGATATTTCCTTTTATCTGTTAGGGTGAAGCCTCCAGGGCAACAGCTTGGCACTTTGTCCACCTGGGGTAGTT
Source organism: Lepilemur ruficaudatus (assembly GCA_963574885.1). Lineage (NCBI taxonomy): Eukaryota > Metazoa > Chordata > Mammalia > Primates > Lepilemuridae > Lepilemur > Lepilemur ruficaudatus. The sequence goes on from CAUYRT010024697.1 coordinate 11,416, forward strand.
CACGGCCAATGACGACGTTTTCCAGTCGAGGATAAGAACTATTTACGAAGAGAAATAAGCCCTGCAGGACTTCAAGTTGAGAGAAAAGAAGTAAAATATGGAAAAAAGATATTGTTATAATGGGAAGTTTGTAATAATAGATAAAAGAGTTCTTTTGATCTGTCTCTTTTTGTCCTACATCAAAATGCTATTGATATTGGCCAGAATTACTTGAAGACCAATTCCAAATCCATCAACTTTGCTTCTTTTTTATCCCTTAAAATATTACTGAGGAGAGGGCAAGTAGAGACACTGAGAGCACAGCACCTTCCTCGCCAGTCCAGCAAAGTTTCTGTGGTTACTCTTGTAAATTTTGGGTACTCTGGTAGTTTTTTAGGACTTCAGTTGTAATTTCCCCCATTCCCAGTTTGGGACACAGAGGTGTTGGTTTTTAGAGTGACACACCTACATGACTTGGGTGCTGTTGTTAGCGACACATGGCAAGGAGATAAAGACAAGCTGTAGCAAAACCAAGGAGAAACTAAAACAGGGGTGAGAGGTCTGGAGCTCATGACATGTGAAGAAAGGCTCAAGGAGACAGAGATGCGTAGACCAAGAAGATTCAAGAGAGAGCAGCAATGCACTGCCATGGGGGAAAGGTGATTACCTTGGTCCTAATCTTGCCCAGGTGTTGCTCAATTTAAACTCTTATCATCGGCCATTCTGTGTCCAGGAGGGCTATTCACTGTTACTCCCAACTCTTGCTTAGTTAACAATGACTTATTCTTCAGATTTCAATTTAAAGGTCACCTCCTTAGGAAGCGTCTCGTGCCCCACCATCACCTCTATGATTATGGCTACCACAGCATTGGTCAGTTTTTCCTAATATGTGCTTCATAAAACCCCTGCAGTTTTACTTCATAGCACTTATTATAATTTGAAACTTTATGTTTATCATGTAATTTTTCAATTGCTATTGGTTTCATTCAATACATTCTAAATCCCATTACAGCACAAATCAGTGCTATTTTATTTAATATTGCATCCTTAAGGCTTAGGATGGAGCTTTGCACAAAATAGGCACCTAAGAAATACTTTTTTCAAAGAAAAAACACAATTGCACATGTAAATGTATAAAATGACTTGGCAAGAGGAGTTAGATCTAAAGGATAGAAAGTAGAGAGAGCCACATAGCATTTAAATAAAAGAAAACTTCACTTTAATCAGAGCTACTCATCAGTGGATTTGCCTACATATATGGGACTGAGCTCCCTTCCAAGAGAGCAGAGATCAAGATTTGTTTTTAAAGGTTATGTATATATTAATTAACCTTAGACCCAATTAATTGCTACTTAATATAACATTCCAGAGTTTGAAGATTCTGTTAGTGCTGTCCTCTTTCCTTTTGTGTCTCTATAAGGGCCAACTATTTGTGTTAGATTTTGATTGACAAGTTCAATGACCACCTAACAAATCCCTCAGCTCTCAGTCATGCCAAAACACATTTGCCAGGTTCCATTAGGAATCACCAGAGAAGCTGATTTCCTTATTGGAAATCTACCCTTTGGGGATTCATTTATGAAAGAATAATTCCCATGTCCTGTTTGTCTATCCTGTCTCTTCTGGGCATAGCAGATGGCTTTAGATATTGAATGTTTAAAACATAGCTTTTGATGATTTTTCCACTCCCCTAAGAATGATTCAAATAGTTATGAATATGATAAAAAAAAAGTAGCAAATCAACAGCCAATCAAATGTGATTTCTGGAGGAAACTCTAGTTCTGAATTAGGTCTTTATACTGCACACATAAGGAATAAAAAGAAATGGAAAACTAAGCGGAAAGTAATTTTTAAAATAACTAATAATCATAACATAAATAAAAATAACATTTTATAATCAGAAAAGTAGAGTTTGACTCAATGTAAAAAACTTCCCAAATTTTTCAAACTCATCAAACAATGGAATCAGCTAACTTACAAGTAAATGAATTTCTTCATGATGATAGTTTTTAAATGGTGGCTGATGGACACCTGCTAGGAATGTTACAGTTAGGATTCACATATTGAATTGGTGTTGAATCTTAATGCTGTTGGAAAGGTCTTTCCAATCTGTGATCTAGGATGCTGGCTATTTTAGTTTTAAGAGGAGATACATAAATAATTAGAAAATAAGACTGTGCCTATATGGGACCAAACAAACTATAAATCTAATAATTTTATTCAGCAAAGGGTATGGTGCTTCCAAAAAAGTGATCTGCCTACTGTTCTAGTCTAGAAATAATATTTTTCCATTTAACAGATAAAAAAGTTGACTATAAGAGAAGATAAAATTTCCAAGGTTATGTGTAATGAAATATGTAATAGAATTCCAGGATTTTAACTCCAAAGTCCATGCATTTTCCATACATCTAATTAAGTGATTACAGAAAGACAGTCAGGACTGCTGCTGGGAGCCAAATGGGTAACATTGCCTTGTCTGTAGGGTGTCAGGCATTTAATACAAGGACTAGGGAGAGAGAGTGAAGTGATTTGAGAGTAGGATCCAAGGTCCTATAAGAGGGAGACCTCATAAGGAAGACAGGCATCCTAAACTTTAGGGCTCAGGGGAAGGGGCCTTGTATAACTAACTACTTCTTCCTGGAAATCAGAGACTCAGGCTTAGCAGATGTCTAGGACTAGAAAGAGTTCTCAGAGGCAATATGAGAGTCTAGAGACAACCACCACTTCCAAGGATGATGGAAATTAAATCATTATCCCACATAAAGTAGACAAATAGTACCAGTAAAACCCAAAGCCAAATGAGAGGAGGTTCAAAGAAGATGATGGGGAGAAAGCCAGGGTTGATGTTGGAGGCAAAGCACAGGCAGCTGCAGGGTCTTGGCTCTGGTTTCCAAAAGCACAGATATGCACATGTAGGAAAGGCAAGGGATGCTCCTGAGCAGTGTCAGGCAGAGATGCTAGGACAAAAGGTAATTTGCATGGAGTAAGTGGAGCACGGGGAAATTCCTCAGTGGTTTGGGAAAACTAAGTTTTCTTGATGCTCTGATCTTGTCCCTTGAAACCTATGACGTAAAAATATGGACAATATTACTAATTGCATAATCTACCATAAGAAGGGCCTGAGGCTACTAAGCAGCTAAATGATTACTTTTTGCACTGGTCAGGACCAGCTCAAGAGCAAGATAATCTGGATCTGCAGGGAGAGTTTCCAGTAATTCAGATGGGGTCCACTGGGAAAGAAAGGCAGCAGTCTTTTCCTTATGTGGCAGAAAGATTATTTTTATATATTTTAATTATAGTGGTCATTATCAGTCTAGTGAATAATGCATATGCATTAAATGATTATATAGTGGAAGATGTCATTGTTGGACATTATTTCTTGTTTTGGTTTTTGCCGTTGCTGTTGCTATTGTTGTTTTTTAATAGAGCAATAGAAGAGAAGACAATGCCAATTCATTCAAGCTAGGAAAAATAATATTTTTCCCAGTCCTGGTACACAGATAGCATTATTTTTGTTTGTTTGTTTGTCTGTTTGAATTTATTTCGTGAGTCTGTATGTAAACTGCCCACTTGATTAACTTTGCTGTGATTCTTCTGAAGCTGGAATAGGGGTTCTGATGCCACATACCGTGCCAAAATTAGAAAAGAAACAAACAATGAACAAGCAAATACACTCTGCTCAGAATCTGAAAGAAGGCATTATTAGTCACAAAAGATTGCCTGCTACATTTGTGCTCATTTGTATGGGCAAAGACACTGTGTGTCCAGATAGAGATCCCAAACTATTGTCTCCAAATCAGTACTGGCTTGGCTTTGCACCAGAATGCAAATCATGTTATTTGCTGCCATTGTGTGTCAATTAAAGATAAAATGTAAATTCCTATTGCAATATGCTCCTACTGGCATAGCATCTGGATTTCCCTAAAATTCACGGACCAGTTTCCAAAGATATTGGCTGCTTGGATGCAGGAGGTAGGAAGGCTTGGCCTCTCGGTGAAGCTGTGTAATATCTCTGGCAGCGGTAGAATCATGACTACCTACGTGTATTCCAAATGTATTATCTAAAAGGGAACTTATCTTTACTTTCTCCCTGCTTTTCCTGTACAACTATTCAAATACCACTACTATCTCCTCAGTCACCAAGATTCATAGCTTAAAATAGATTATGCTTTCTCTCCATCTCTCTCACATCGCTCTACAATCTGATATCAAATCCCGTAGATTCCACTTTGCTATATCTCTATTACCAGTCCCTGCCTGGATTCATAGCTTCTGTTTCCACTGGCCTAAAATATTGTAATAACCTGCTTGGTTTCTCTTCCTTTGCTCTCTCCTCTCTGTAATTATTTTTCCATCGTATAGCTGCATTTGCCTTTTTCAATCACCTTGTGATCATGGCACTCTTTTTTCCTTAAACTTTCAATGACTTCCCAACTTAAAGATACGGCATCATGACCAGGTTGCATGTGACTCACTGGCTCTCTCCTTGCTGTTCACTCTGACTCCAATGCTCTTTTCCCTCTCCAACCTCATTCCTTCTGGTATTTTCCTACTTGTTTTGCAAGCCACAGCTCAACTGTTTCATTCTCACTGAAGAATCCCTTCAAACATTCAAATGGAATCATTTCTCATTTGTGCTATTTCTGCCGTATACTATAGCAAGTCCCACTATTGCATTTGTGTCCTATTTTTACACTGCTTACATATGTGGTCACTCCTATCAGACTGTGTTCCCTAAAATAATTGATGTTTTAACTCTTTTTTTTTAATTTTCCAACTGAAGAGGTTTTTTTATTATTTCAGAATATTACAGGGGTACAAATGTTTAGGTTACATATATTGCCATTGCCCCTCCTAAGACACAGCTATAAGCGTCTCCATCCCCCAGACAGTGTGCACCTTTATCTCTAGCCTCAGAATCTATTGCATAAGCAGGTCCCCAATAAATGTTTTTGTAGTGAATAAATAAATGGTTGAATGAATCGTGAATCAATCATTAGAGATATATAAAAATAAATATTTGGTGGTAAAGAAAAACACTATTACCTCTAAAACATTTAGTTGGATATAGCAATTCTTAAACTTCTACTGGATTCAGGGAATAGCAAATGCTACTGAGCTGCCTTATCTTATTCATACAGCTGCATCTCTCTGATAAAGAAAATAATGTGTATTTGGAATCATTCATTGGCCTTTATAGGTCTATGCAAGCAAATAAATGGCGTTATTGTCAATATGTCCCTTAATATAAGAAGTAAAATATAAAGAGACATGTAAAGTTCCATTTTGCTTTAACGTGACAGTTTTGTGGTGTTGTGACACCTTCTGACTTTACTCAGAGTGATTTTACTTGGATAAATAGGGTAATTGCTGTACAAATATGCTGTTGACCATTTAAAATACTACAGTGGAAGGTTGACCTGATTGCATCCATTTATCATCATTTACATTAACAACCACTACCTAGACAATGTCCAGTGTCTGAAAAGAAAAAATATAAAGTTTTGCCCTCAACGCCTGAGATTACTGTCAAAGCAGACTGACCTCTCATTCAATATCCACAATATCAGAGAATGAGACCAAATATTCACAGTAGCCTAGCTTGCATTTAACCAGAAGGAAAAAAATTTAGAGTCACTCCAAATTTCAAGTGATTAATTTCACACAAAATAGATCAAAGTTGCCCGAAAGGTTTCAGTTATGGAAATCAACAAAGGGTAGCTTCCCCAGGGAACTATAAATCTTGTATACCAATTACAAGACATAGCTATGAATCTGCTAGCTGGGCTCCAGGAAGATGAAAAACCTTGTACCTACCCTCCAACAGCTTCCATTTTTAGTAAAAAGTAGATTACAGGTTGAAAAGTGTTTTCACAACTATTATGGTATTTAATTCTCACAAAAGATAGTGAAAAGGTTACCATTATACAATCTTGAAAAAACAGGAAAGTAAGGCTTAGAAAGGTGAACCAGCATTCACATGAATGCCACTAAAAATAAGGTAAACTAGGATGAAACCTTCTGTGTTTGCTTATTTGTTTGATTCCAAATCCTATTCTATTTTCCACATTCTAGAAGAGAGAGACATAGCCTTTTAAAATAAGGATAAATAATTCAGAGAGGTTTATATTAATAATTGGTTCATATGACTTTAAGCTGCATTAACAGTGTATATGGTCTTCCTTTCCACTTTCTGTTCTTTATTTCTCTTTCTCCTGTTTGGATACAAAGCCGGTACCAGGCACTGTGTTAAACATTCTTACATTCTTACATATTACTTCTAATATCCTATAATGAGACTGGTTTTATTGTCTGTGTTTGACAATTTGAGAAAATGAACATTCAGGGAAGACAATTTGCTAATGTTCACACAGCTAGGATTAATAAGCAGCAAAACTAGAATTCAAATACAGGCCTTGCGATTCTTTAGTGCTCTGTGCTCTACTCCACTGCTGCCTACCAAACTAAACTAGATGATGTCTACCATTGAGTTAATGAGTATAGTAGAGTAGTTAAGTGCTCACGTTACCAAGTTATCCCAACTTGGGTTAGAATCTCAACTCTGCCACATACTAGTTGCATAGCCTCAGTTTCCCCATTTATAAAATGGAGTTAATAACAGTCTTTACCTACCTCATAGGATTATTATTAAGAGGAAATGAGTTAGTTAATATAATATCCTTGGAATATAATAAACATTCAATAAATTATAACCATTATTAAGTTACTACTATCTAAAGATCATTAGTCTTTATAACTCTCTCGACATCGTCTCTGTTCAGTTTCCACAACTATGGTGTCAAATAAGGTAAAGTCTTTCGCATCTAAATAAAACCAAATGTTTCCTTTGTTCCTTGGGCACACCATCAGCAAATATCTCACAGCCAAATGTAAGAACTTGACTATAGTGAAATCTGCCAACATTACACAAATTGCGAGAGACTGGAAATTTATCTAGATAACACAAAACCAATGTTCATTATAGCCTTAATTAAATTCTGTTTGGATGTTTTATCTACCCACTTATCTGTCTTTGAAGTCTCCTGTAAGGTCAGAAACTTTATCTAGCCATAAAAACTAAATAGGTTTTGATAACTCTACATCAGAAAACACTAATGCCATTTTCTTATCTCTGTGAAATAGTCTTTTCTCTATATACACCTCTAATGACTAGCGAAAACAACCTTGGTTGTATTGTCCTCAATTTGCTTTTGTATAATTTTTTTTCTGCCATCTTTCCCTCGAAAAACTTAATTTTTCCCTCACATACATAAATGATTTTTAAAAACAGTAGAGCTACTGACTTGGGCAGGGCAAAGGCAATATATGCAACCTGAACATTTGTACCCCCTTAATATTCTGAAATAAAAAAAATTTAAATTTTTAAAAAAGCAGAGAAAATGTTTGTATCTCTTCATCCCTTTGGATACTGCATGAAACAGCATTTGTTGTAATATCCCCTCTACTTGTAATATTTAACATTACCATCTAGAAAATTATTCTAGGAACTAGGTAAAGGTCACTTCTACATGTTTAAACAAACAATATGTTTCATTTGCCTAAGGAAAAACCAAGGGGAAAAAAAGATCTTTTTATCCATGACTTTTTCAGCCATGACCAGCTGGAAAGCACCATTGTCCGTACCCGGAACCATGATAATGTAACATCCACCTTATATGTGCCTAAACAAAAAGTCCCACCTAGGGCATTCTGCCTCCTCTTTTACATATCCAAATCCTGTCCTCTCCCTAAAGCTCACTAGAAATTTACCATTGCTGAGATCCTTCTTTGTGAGCCACAGCAATACCGTTATATGCAGCACTCACTGGGCCACCTGGGGAGATCATTGGGCTTCGTTTTTGTCAAAAATCAAAATGTCCTTTAAGGAGGTTCCACAACACTATATGGTATAAGGAAATTGCATCTTAGAATTGTTAGAATTTGTTTATTTAAAAGGCAGGAGTCATCAAGACATAGTAAAAAGAATATGAACTTGAGCATTGCCTAGAATGTAAGCTCAAAGCTATTACTAAAGATTTTGAATTTGAGAAACATAATTAGCCTGTCTGTACCTCTGATAATGCATCTGTAAAATGCTGGGAATAATAAAATTACTGAGAAGATTTAATGAGATAAGGCATGTAATAAGTATAGCACTTAGTAATTGCCCAGTAGTGTGTGTTACTCTTCCTTCTGTGTTAATATTTCACTAAAAAGAAGACGTGGCATTCAAGTGCATATCATTTACTCAACAAAATTATTTTCTGTGTAGTGACAAATGACCATCACACATGTCACTATTAATGGTGATATTTAGGACCTTAATATAATATATCATGAAGTAGGTTGTGCCTTTAAATGCAGTGCACTTATAGCATATTCCTATAAAGAATGACTTAGACATTCTCTTTCTGCCCCTTTATAATTGCATATGGGAACAATAAACAAGAAATCATTAAAAAATAGATAAAGTATTAGAATCAGTAACTCACAGATAAAAGAAATAGAAATCACCAACAAACAGGAAAAGAGGTCCAACCTCATTGATAACTTAAAAATATGAATTAAAATTACATTTGAAAAATATTTTGCTTACCACTTTGGCTAAGTTTTAAATAAAATTTTGGCAAGAAAGGGATAAACTTGGCATGATTTCACACCATTGAGGAGTGAGCATTTTTATCAACATTTTGAAATGTGATCAGTATCTATCAAAACAAGTGATGTGCATACTCTATGATAATTCCAGTTTTATGTAAATATATGTACATAAATATCCTATAAAATATTATCAATTATGTATAAAGGAATATATTTTAAAGTACATATTGCAATATGCAGGAGAGTTCTCTGGGTGGCCTTGTACCAATCCAATCCCCACACCCCTTTCTGGCTTATAGTTCTCAAGAATCGCAGTAGAATGTGCTGGGATTGCAACATCCTGCAATAAGGAGGAATGGCTGGAACAGCCTGGGCTCTGTTCGTTTCTCCTAGAAAGAGAATGTCCTTCAACACAATCTTTCATGTTTCTCCCAGGGTACAAAACCCACAGGAGGTTGCTTTCTGGGGTCCCTCAGCTGTAGTTGCCAGTGGGGCATTCATAGACAAGATTCCACCTGCCTTGGATAGCTATCCTGAGCCTTGGGGAGACCAACTCACAATGAACCCTAGGCTTCTGTTGTCCGTTTTATCTGTCTTTGCAAATAAAAAATCCACTTCATGTAACTTTTACTTGTATGGGAATTCTATCTTACCCAACTCAGGCAAGTTGCTAACCAGTGCAGAGTAAATTGGCTTCACGCAACACTGTTTGTAACAGCAAAAAGTTAGAAATAATGTAAATGTCCATCAGAATGGGAATGGTTAAATACATGATCTATTCATACAATGAAATACATTCAGCCAGTAAAAATAATGGGACATATACCGACATGGGTCCACCATACATGTATTGTTAGCTGACAAAAGAAAATTTGAGGACAATATGTCAATATGCCATCATTTTACTAATCTAAATGTCTATTATTTACTAATATATGAAGAGAAAATAATCTGCCCTACACTAAATCGTTGACAATTTTCAGCAACATGAGGTGGGATTGGAGACAATGAAACTTTAATTTTTTATTTTTATAATTGGAATTTCAAAATACTTCTGTGAATATGAATTTTTCAACTTAAAATTATTTTAAATAATCAACTAAATTCAAGTGATGTTTCTTGAGCACCTGCAATGTATTTTCCCTAATGGTTAAAAAAATATGAACCCTATTATCAAGAACTTCAACATTAAATAAAACACATAGGTGAAGAAAGGGGATTATAAAAGGAGGAAAACAAGTGTTTCTGAATATATAATATGCTTTGGGTATTTAATGTACATTATATACTTTAATTTCTAAAATTCTTTGAGATAGGTATTGTTGAACTTACTCCACAGATAAGAAAGTAGGTGTGATTAGCTTATGTTCATCCCAGTAATGAGTGGTAGGCCTGAGATCCAAGTTCAAGTCTATTTAATTGCAAAGGCTATTCACCTTCTACATACTCCTGTGGAATCAATCAGAAGGTAGTAATATAACATCCAAAATTTTCACATCAGAATTACTACGTTTAATTTATATTCTGAAATCTAGCTACCTATTCCGTATTCTACCTGCGTGTCTTGCTGTCAAACTCAGTACCTGCAACATTAATTTTTTTGAGCCTTCAAATTATTCTTCCTTCTGGGTGTATCACTAATCACAGTACTTATATCTACCCAGACACACCAACTCAGAACATTTCTGACATCTTTATTTCCCTCACACCTCACCCACCCAATTCAATCAGTCATCAATTCAACTATCAGGTTTATAGCCAAAAGCCTTTGCAAAACTATCTTAATCTCACCTTTGCTCCTATTCAGGCCTCTTTACATTGAATATTGCCTATGATGACAGCCTCCTAACTGCCTTTTGGCCTGCACCAAAGGCATCCTCCACATGGTAGTCAGTGTTATCTTCCTAAAATAATGATTTGTCCATGTCCCTCTTAATGCTGCAGTCCCTCCGCAGGGACTCAATACTGCCTTCAGGATAAAATCCAAATGATTCATAATGGCATGCAAACTTATTTACGAACCTCTTTCTTAGTGTCTTTCTCCCTTACATACACATACCGACACACCACATTGAACAACTAGCCCTTTCTCAAAGATGCTTCTGATTTCACATCTTAGTGCCTTTGAAAATGCTATTACCTCTGCCGAGAAGCCCCTGCTACTGCATGACAGTCATACAATCATCCTTCAGAATGTATCTCATATGTCAGTTCCATTAAGAAGCTTTGTACAACTGGTACCTTCTGAACAGAAATAAATATCATCCCCTATACTATATATCCAACATTTTTTCAAAGTTTTACTGATATTGCTTGGCACTCTATATTACAAAGTTATCCGTATCTATCTCCCTTCCTAAAATGTTCTGTGCCTTATTAAGCATTCTAATCCCAGCACCCAGAAAACTGAAATGGTTGGTACATAATGGATAACCAAAAGAAACAAACTATTCACATACCACCTGGACAAATGTGCCATGAATTACGCTGAGTTAAAAAAGCAAATCCCTAAATGTTACACACTGTATGACTCCATTCATATATCCTTGAAATGACAAAATGATAAAAATGATGAGCAGTGGTTACCAGTATTTAAGGAGGCAGGAGGGAGAAGGAGAGAAGTGAGTATAATATTAAAAAGCAACATGAGGAATCCTTGTGGTGATGAAATTATTGTTTATTGACTATTATATCAATCTGATATCCTGGTTGTGATATTAGTATAGTTTTATAAGATGTCATATTGGGGAAAACTGGGTACAGTGCAAATGGGAAGTATATGTTTTATTTCACACAACTGCTTATAAATCTATGCATACCTCAGAATAAAAGTTTAGCTAAAAAAAAAAAAAACAGAAACGTATGGTAGCTCTATTTTTAATTTTTAAAGAAAACTCTGTACTATTGCCTGTGGCGGGTACACTATTTTGCTTTCCCACCAACAGTGTACGCATGTTTCAATTTCTCAACATTTTCCAACACTTGCTTTTTTTTTTTTTTTTTTTTTTTTTAGTAACAAGCATCCTAGAAGGTGTAAGATGATATTTCATTGTGTTTTTATTTGCATTTCCCTGATGATTGGTGACATTGACCATCTTTTCAAATACTTGTTGGCCATTTGGGTGTCTTCTTTGGAGAAATGTCAATTCAAGTCTTTAGCCCATTTTTTTTTAATTTGGCTATTGCAATTTGTTTTTTGTTTGTTTGTTTTTTTCCCCACTGAATTGTAGTTCTTTATATATTTTGGAAATTAACTCCTTATCTGATACATTATTTCCAAATATTTTCCCTCACTCTTTAGACTGCCTTTTCACTCTGTTGATTGTTTCCTTTGCCATCCAGAAGATTTGTAGTTTGACGTAGTCTCACTTGTCTATTTTTGCTTTTGTTGCCTGAGCTTTTGGTGTCGGACTCATTACATGTATCATTGCCAAAACCAATTTCATGGGGAGAGGGAGAAATAGAGAGCTGCTAATCAAAAGGCATACAGTCTCAATTATGCAAGATAAGTTCTAGAAATATGCTGTACAACAACACTGTTCCTATAATTTGTTAAGAGGGGAGATATCATTTAAGTGTTCTTACACAATAAAACAAAATTTTTTTAAAAGCCGATAATCATATCACTTTGTTTGCTTCCCTCAATGTCCCAAACTTATACAACATAACACATGTCCTATTGCATCCAAGTCTTTCCTTGATGAAAATGAAAACCTATTATTTTGAGGTGAGTGGCTTTCTAGAAAGTAAAATGTGATAATGAAAATTGTTACAAATGAATATTCCCTGGATACATCACCTTAAAACGTAGGAAGATATTACTGTCTGAATCATACTACAGTCTGTATTTTTCAATTACAAAAAGATAAATTTGAATCAAATTATATTCTTTTTTATAATTAGTGACTTGGACATCTTGGACTCATAATTTTGATTACCTATGGAAAGTCCATTTCCCAGAATATCTTTCCACTTAACATTTTTTGGTAATAATAGAAATGTCACACTTGCTGTTAAATTATAGCAACCACTGTTAAGGCAAAGAACATTAAGATAGAACAGAAGATCGAAGTTTGACATCCAGGCTCAGCTAAGGTCTCTCTCTCTCTCTTTCTCTCTCTCTCTCTCACACACACACACACACACACACACGTACACAGACTCCTTCCCATGCCCACAAATTTAAACCTGTTTCTTTTACCCAGGATGACATATCCAATAAGAGAATTTTAGGAAAACAGCTTTATTTATTATTATTATCTAGCCATTCATAAAGTACTAATGTCTATATACCCAACCATACACTAAAGGCTGAAAAACTTATAATTTTGGAGCTAGGCATGAGGGTTCATAACTGTAATCTCAGCACTTTGGGAGGCCAAGGCAGGAGGATCACTTGAGGCCATGAGTTCAAGAGCAGCCTGGTCAATAAAGCAATATGAGACCTCCTGTCTCTACAAAAAAATAAAAAATTAGCTGAGTGTGGTGGCATGTGCCTGTAGTTCTTGATACTCTGGAGGTTGATCCAGGAAGATCACTTGAACCCTGAGAGATAGAGGTTGCAGTGAGCTATGAATTGCACCACTTGCACCCCAGTGTGGGCTACAGAGCAAAACCCTGTCTCAAAATAGATATATATACATATATATATCTTTACAAACGGAATCCCTGTGCTCCTGGAATTTGTACCAGACTGTGACTCGAATGGCCAGTCTCTAGATGAATGTGTCCTTTCATAATTTCTGCCCTTCTAAGTGCTTCTTTATTCACATATTTTAGGAGCCTGGGAAGCTTCTCTTCCTAGATTCTAGTGTCAGCATGACTACATAGCTAATTTCTAACAACAAAAGGCAAATGCAGAGATTCAACTTTGTTAATTTTGTCTATTATTTGTCTATTTTATATTTCATTGATTTCTGTTTTTATCTTTATTACTTCCTTCTTTATACTTACTTTAAATTTGCATTTTTCCCCTTTTTGAAGCTTCTTAAGGTGAAATCTTATTGTAGAATTTTTAATTCTCATAGAAGCATTTAAAACTATAGATTTCTCTCTAATTTTTTTAAATTTTATTTTAATTGACTTATAATTATCATATACATTTATGGAGTACACTGTGTTATTTTTGATATGTTTATAATATAGATTAAATCAGACTAATTAACAAATCAATCACCCCACATACTCATCATGTTTTTGTATGGTGAAAATATTGAAAATCTATTCTTTTAGCAATTTGGATAAACACAATGTGTTATTATTTATTATAGTCACCATTCTGTGCAATGGATCACTCTTGTCTAACTGAAAATTTGTACCCTTTGATCAACATCTTCCCTTTCCCAACACCCACTGGCCCAGCCTCTGTTTACCATCATTGCACTATCTAGTTCTATGAGTTCAACTATTTTAGATTCCACATATAAGTGATATCACATGGTATTTGTCTTTCTGTGCCTGGCTTATTTCACTTAGC
>CAUYRT010024699.1:0-24506 GCA_963574885.1 Lepilemur ruficaudatus
TCAGAACAAAGAACCCAGATATAAAACCATCCTCATATTGCCATCTGATCTTTGACAAAGCACACAAAAACATACACTGTGGAAAAGAATCCCTATTTAATAAATGGTGCTGGGAAAATTGGATAGTCACATGTAGAAGACCGAAACAGGATCTGCACCTCTCACCTCTCACCAAAATTAATTCACAATGGATAACAGACTTAAACCTAAGGCATGAAACTATAAGAATTCTAGAAGAGACTGGAAAAACTCTTATAGACATGGGCCTAGGCAAATAATTTATGAAAAGACCCCCAAAGGCAATCACAGCAACAACAAAAATAAATAAATGAGACCTGATTAAATTAGAAAGCTTCTGCACAGCCAAGGAAACAATCATTAGAGTGAATAGAAAACCTACAGAATGGGAGAAAATATTTGCTTGCTATAATTCCGATAAAGGGCTAATAACCAGAATCTATAAGGAACTCAATCAAATCAGCAAGAAAACATCAAATAACTCCATTAAAAAGTGGGCAAAAGACCTAATAATAGCTTTTCAAAAGAAGATAGACTAATGGCCAATAAACATATGAAAAAATGCTCATTGTCTCTAATCATCAGGGAAATGCAAATCAAAACCACAGTGAGGTACCACCTAAGTCCAGTGGGAATGGCTCTTATCAAAAAGTCCCAAAACTGCAGATGCTGGCGTGGATGCGGAGAGAAAGAGACACTCATACACTGCTGGTGGGACCATAAACTAGTACAACCTCTATGGAAAGTAGTATGGAGATACCTCAAAGAACTAAAAGTAGAACTACCATTTGATCCAGCAATCCCACTACTGGGTATTTACCCAAAGGAAAAAAAGACATTTTATAAAAAAGACACTTGCACTCAAATGTTCATAGCAGCACAAGTGACAATCGCAAAGATGTGGAAACAACCCAAGTGCCCATCAATACAGGAGTGGATCAATAAAATGTGGTATATGTATACCATGGAGCCATAAAAGTGGTGAACTAATACCTTTTGTAACAACCTGGATGAAACTGAAGACCATTCTTCTAAGCGAAGTATCACAAGAATGGAAAAACAAACACCACATGTACTCACTATTAAATTGGAACTAATTGATCGATACTCATGTACACATACAACAGTAAAATTCAACAGAAATGAAGCAAGTGGGAGGCGGGAAATGGGATGGATAAATTCATACCTAAGAGGTACAATGCATCCTATCTGTTAACTTTAACTCAAATTGCACAAAAACAATTCATGTAATCAATGTTTGTACCCCCATAATATTCTAAAATTTAAAAAAAAGTAAATGATATTCTGGGTCTAATTCACACAAATTGGACATAAATAAATCACCAGGAGTGTCTGGAATACACTTTAGAGTCTCAAGGAACTGCAGGATAAAACAGTGAAACACAAAGCCAAAATGCACAACTTGTCATTTACAAAGTTATCCTTATGCAAGGCGTCTAGAAGCTTGTCAGGATGATTCCACTACAGAATACGGGCTGCAGAGGTCTAGATCTGTAACTTCAACTTTCATGCACGGCTGGCAGGCAGGCTCTAGAAGCACAATGTTCTAGATACACCCTCAAAACTCTGCATTGCTCATACATCTCTTTCTAGAGTGCATTGCAGTTATTTATGTACATATCTTACCACCCCTAACTAGATTTTAAGCTGTTTAGCAAGGGCTATTTCTTACTCATCTTGTATTCCCTGACAGCCTGGCATACTGACCTGTACTTAATAGATACTCAATATTTCTTGAATTGAATCAACCCCTGACCACATAAATAAGTACCACTCCTAGGCAGAAAAGCAACTGTGGTTTCTGTTGGGGGAAATACCGCTTCACTGATCTAGTCGAATTCTTTAGGAGGCTGAAATCAGTTTGTGACCAAGAGGAACTTTTGAACATACCTTTCTGAGTGAATTGCATGGAGATTGGAAAAACTGGTTCAAAGCTATAAGCAAGAAGGAAAAGCAAATGTATAATTTCTCTAAATGGAAAAGAGCTGACAACAAGGTCTCTGATGCAACTAACCTTAATTAACTTTTTAAACAATATATAAATCATATGGCTGATGAAGCCATATTCTACATTATACATAAGAACATGTCAAGCTAATGAGCATAGAAATAGCAAAGAAAATAAAGCTAAATAGCTAAAAAAAAAAAAAAAATTGGCAGAGTTGGGGGAAATGAAAAGTGGCAGGTGTGTGTCACTAAAGATGAGTACAAACTAATGCTTAAAATACAAAAGCACCATATAGGATGACGGATTCTGAGCCATTCGTAACAATTTACAGAAGCCATAAGGCACTTAAGCTCAGGCATCTTCTAAACATACCGGTCAAAAACTTACAAGCATCATCAGAAAAACAAAGGGTATCGTTTGCACCAAATCCAAATTCTGTAACCGTGTCTGATGACAGCCACACAGAGTGAGAAAGGATCCAGAGAGACCTGTGTAAAGTAAGGTTTTCTCATCCTCTACTGACATTATGGGTCAGATAATTTGTTGTCGGGGGCTGTCTGGTGCATTGTAGGACGTTTGGCATCATCCTGACCTCTACCCACTAAATGCCAGTAGTACCCACCCAGTTGTGACAACCAAATTGCCAAATGTCCTCTGGGGGGCAACATCACCTGGTTTCAGAACCACTGCTTTAAAATGATCAAAAGACTCTGCAGCTGGAGATAGAATCTGATAAGCATATGACAGAAATAAACATTCCGTGAGACAGTTGGTGCAAATATGCATATATTTGTCAAATTCCAGCTCCAGCATAGCTGAAGGGAAGCAATTTTACGGGAAACATCACAGAGATATTAACAAACAGGATGCAAATTTGTGAATTTATTTTCATCTTGAGAAGTGGATCAGGGCTGGCAAAAATAGGTTGAAGAAATGTTTGGCAAAGTCACATGTGGACAGATCCCCAATATTTTTTATGTTAATTTCTTAGAAGGCAATGTTGTTTCTCCACAGAACATCTCTTGGTGCAAAGACAGGGAATATCAGTGTAGTCTCATATAG
This sequence comes from Lepilemur ruficaudatus, assembly GCA_963574885.1. NCBI lineage: Eukaryota > Metazoa > Chordata > Mammalia > Primates > Lepilemuridae > Lepilemur > Lepilemur ruficaudatus. The sequence continues at coordinate 3,050 of CAUYRT010024699.1, forward strand.
TATAAAAGTTCAAAATGTTAGGCTAAAAGTAGTTGTATTCTCTAGTTCTAATTTTGAAACATTATTTCTATTCATTCTGAGTTGCACCAAATGCACCTAGTTTAACTGCAGAAATTATTTCTTGTTTGAGGTTAGTCAAATTTGGGCATGGACATGGAGATGGAAAAGGGAGAGAGGTTGGGGTCATGCTTCTGATAGGATTATTGGCAACAAGTGCTATCAGACTGGAAAGACTGGCACATGACCAACAGGATGTAAACTGTTCATCAGTGCTAGGATGTACAGTCATGGCCTTTGTATGCTACCACTTCATAACGAACCACTGCAGTTCCAAAGGCTACGTACCAATTTGGTCTCCCTGGCACTGTTGCTCTATGGGCCTTTCCTCACTGTGCATTTCACTGGGAACCTTAACATTACAGTTTGCAGTACAGCTTGCACAGTAGTCAAGAACGTGAGATTTGCAATCAAAGCCTAATTTTTACCATTTATACTCTGTGTAATCTTGACCGTAAAGCAGAACTCTTCTGAGCCTCATTTGTTCATGTGTAAAATGGAGGCATTAATAACCAATCTCTCAGCACTGACGTGAGGCATAAACAAGGTTGAAAAGCTCCTACTACAATTGTTGTAGGTTGGAAAGGGAGGTCTTCTGAGCCTTTGCTTGGGCATTTGAGTCTGGAGTATGTACTGTTGAAGGATTAGGTAATGTCACAGTTTTCTTACCTGTTTCTCCTTTCACAAACAGGAATACCTTATGAAAACCTGTGGTAATTGTTTTAGAACGCTTTCTACTTTTCTCCTAGTTAATATATAAGAACTATATATTCCAAGCATTCACTTGAGAATGAAAGATACTATTAAATCTATCTACTATTACATCCAACTTTGGAAAATAAAATCTGCCACAGTGATGCTGTGTGATATGGAATTCAAATGTTAATCCCAAAGATGTTAAGGAGTCATAGTTGGAAGTTTAGACTACTGGAGTACTTTATGGCTTTATACTATCATAATACTCTACATCTGGTACAGATCTAAAAGGGATATGCAGACATTCTCAATTTTTTTTTCTATTTTTCATCCACCGTTGTATAATTTGACAATGGAATACCCATCTACAAGAATCTGGTGACTACGTATATTCTGAATACTAAAATCTCTCAGTTATAGTCCAAATTAACATATATTTTGTATTTTCTTCCAGCTTATCATAAGTCCCTGGTACTGTGATTGCTCTACAAAATAAAGATCTCTTGAAAAATCTTGTGTTTGCTTTCAGAGCACTGTCGTAAATACACAATATTTTTGATAAAAGGATTTTTATGATGCTCATGTATTTCTCATAGTTTTGTAAATGGAAGGTGGTGTTGATAATGACATGTAATTTATATCTTAATCACTGAGCAAATCATTGCAGCTGAGTTTTCCACTGAAAACTTCAATTACATTTCTCTACGTTTTAACACCACCGCCAAAAGATGTACTAAAATCTTTCCTGACTCTTTTCTAGGCAAAAACAAGTTCTGTTACAAAGAGTCTCTTATGATTCTTGAAGGACATTTCTCTTCATCAGTATGTGGTCTGGGGGAGACACATGCTGTTTCAAGATACAGACTCATCAGTTAGTCCTTTGGTAAATTTAAAAGCTTTGACTGTCTGACTGCAAAGCTATCACCTGAGAGCTATTACTCTTACAGTACCAATCCTTTCCAGAAGAAAATATATCCTGCATCTTTTTTAATAGAATGTGCATTTATTCCTCAAGTCCAGGGCTTGAGTCATTGATCTCAGACCCAATACATTTACATAGTGGTTGCTCAACAAATGCCTGTTTACAAGAATCTTATGATTACACATGGCTTCCATAAATATATAGTTCATATACCATTATGCTGACTTTTTATATTTCGCTAGGATTTTAGATTTTTAAGCTTCTGGTGGCTTATGTTTCTTTCATGAGATGGTCATTATGTTCACATTCTAAGACATATTACATTTCATGTATACATACCTTGTCTTTGTGCTACAAAAGTCAAACCCATCAGAATTGGTTATAAGATGCATGAAAGTAGAAAGCATATCTATCTTTTATATTTCCTGCACCTAGAACAGGGCCTAATACAGAATAGGTATTCAATAAACATTTGTAAAATAATGCAATGACTGAAAAAATGAAAGAATGGTAAGATATCATTCTTAGGTCATCTTGTCTTGTTCATTCATTATTACATGAACTTGACTAGTCTTATCCCTAAAACGAGGTTGGTAATATCCATATTGTTACAAAATGGGACCTCAGCCTCTCTGAGAAATAACTGATTCATGTCTACACTGCCATCTTCAGAAAAGATTTAATTTCTACCATAAAATGTATAAATTTGAGCTAGGCGTCCAGGAATGATTCTTGATTGCATTGAACAAGTGGATGTTCTGCACTTAGACCTTCCCTGTTAAGTGAACAGGAAGTGACCTGGATATAGTTATATAACTACAAAATTCCATCTTCATGCAAATTCCTCTCTGGTTGCTAGGGCTCACCCATTCCACAGGCTGCTTCACAAACATTACACATCTACCACAAAAATAAAACTCTGGCATCATTGCTACTTATTTAGTAATTAAATTCTATGCACATCCAGAATTTTGCTTGTATGTACATTTTAATAATGAAGTTGTCTTAAAGGCTGTTGAAAGGTAGTGGAAGACTTCATTGCTTAACCAAAGTCTGCCAATTATCCCTAACTTTGCAGTTTTACTAGGATCAATCATCCAACATATTGTGGTACTTTAACTGGTTACAAATTAAACAGGAAAAGAAATAAGAAAACTAATTTCCTAGACTACCCTAATCCAGCCAAGCATAAAAATGCACTTAACTCCGAAAACTGCTGAAAAATTAATATAGAATTTGTGTGCTACTACAGAAATCATTACAGCAGCTAAGTTATGAGAAAACAGCTTCTGCAAAAGTGAAGGGAAATATCTTATTCAAAAATAGTGGTGCAATAAAATTTAGACATTTTTTCTCTACCAATGTAAAAAAGATTTTTAGTATAACTTCATTTAAAGTCACATATACAAATCTCCAGTATATCAGTGGAAAAAAATTTTCAACTCTTAGGCAATTTAAATTATAGTATTAGCTAACAGGAAAAGTATGTGCAATTAGAACAACAACAACAACAAAAATCTGCAAAAGTGGTAATGAGGATGAAACCAGAGCAAGAACTGGGAGATCTGACGGCTTAAAGAAAAAAATTTCTAGTTAAGTTAGAAATAAGATTAAAGAACTTGAATTTTATCTAAAGTATAATTCTTTATCATTGTCATGGTTGTCATGATTAAAATCATCATCATAGCTACTCTCTAACTCCGTTACAAGCACTTCATACACATTTTCCAATTCAATCCTTGAAATAATAAGTTAGGTTCTATTACTGCCTGTGGTTTACTAGTGAAGAAGCTAATGCTAAGAAAGGTTAACTGGCACAAATTATTTGCCTAACCCTAGTAAGTGATAAGTTCAAGCCCTAGGCAGTCTGATTCCACGTTTCCTTATAATTATCATCTGTCTATATATTTCTGAAAATAGATCTGATGCACATAGTAGCTACAGACCTAGCAAAGCTGTCAAGCAGCTCATGAGCTGCAGGAACCTTAACTAGTTATGTGACTAGTTTCAGGTAACTAAAACTTTTCTGCTTCTCAAATTCCTTAAGGAATTTGGAGGAGGTGGTAGGACTAGGACGAGATTTGCAACTGGGGCAGCAACCACTAGGGAGCAATCTGGACATTTATGGGGAGGTGGGATCACAATGACTGTGGATCACTATTGTGGGCATTCGTTGGGCATAGTTAAGTCACAGTGCAGAAACGAGTCTAACAATTCCACGAAAGCAAAAACTGTTCCATGTTCTGCACAATTTCCCAAATGTTCCACCATTCACTCAGGTATTAGATAAACCCTTTTTATAACTATCTGAGCTTACATATTAACTACTTTTTTACATGAAAACTTAAAGTATTTTTTTGTTTCATGCTATTTTAATATTTACTGATTTTTCCAGGAATGCAGCTTCAATGTATGTGTATGTGTGTGTGACTGTGTGTGTATGAGTGAACTTGCTTCATCTGGAACTTTATCAACAATGGTTCGCCATCTGGGAAAATCATACCATTGATATAAGGTCAATTATGGTATTTCAGTTGCCAATACAACACACCTGTAACTGAAAGCATTTGTGGCTGTTCCATTCATGGTGATTTTACATACATGCACAAGCATCTGGCCACTGCATTATGTCTTCCGGAGGCGTCATACGTAAGCATTTATATAATGATACTGATATACGTATATGTGCATGTATAAATTTTATACATATTATATTTATATAAAAGTGTATGTATAAATACAATATTTATATGTTATATAAATTATATATTTATATGTAAATATGGTTATATATACATATATTAATATTTAGTGTTCTTATCAATTATTTTATTTTTATATTTCCTTTGAATTTCTATCAGGGTGTTATAGTGATTTTTAGAAATCCATGTATGTTTATCATATTATTGGTGAAATTAATTTTAAGCCACTAAAGGCAGCATTATTAAATCTTTGTCAAAAAAGGATACAACGGTTCTCATATGATAAAGAAATTCTGACCTAAGTAATATCTAAGGTCTCATACAATTTAAAAATTCTATTTCACCCTATTAAATAAAGCCATAATCAGTGATTTTTTTTCCTACGAAAGTGACTGCAGCCAAAAATCAAATGTAAATTACACACTACCTCTTACTTAGCATTACTGCTCGTAGAACACACACTTATATTTCTGGAAATTCCCTAATCTGCACATTTTTTATAATGGAAAATGTCTTTCTAAGTCTGTGAGGCAGAAAATAGCATTCCACATTCACCCCACATACTCATTCTTTCCTGTTAACCCACACATAAAACATACCTGGCAGAGAGTCAGATTAGAAAATGGAGTGCAATTATGCTTATAAATTCATTTTAAATTCAAAAAAGAAATATAAAAAATTGAGGGAAAGGAGTCACAAAAGAAACAATGAATAGAAAATGAGGGAAATGATATAGAATTAAAATAATTTGATTACTCGGTATCCTGGGCCAACATTATAGAAATATTCATAAAATTACAACAAAGAATTGTAATTTTAACTAAAGAAGAACAAAATTTTCTCGGTGTTTTCCCACCTAGAGGAGTCATTTTGTCAACAATTATTAAGAGTTCAGAACTCTTTACAAGGGATACGGATGACCTTTCTGAAGTCCCGTGTCCCATTCAGACTCAAGTGATTAAACAGACAGACTGAGCACCCACTGAATAGACGGGCCAAGGACTGAGCTGGATGCCAGACAGTGGGGTGGAAATGAGGAGATTCCTACACTTCCTGGTCCTGCAGGATACACATGTATAAATAATCTGAAATAAGTCAGACTGTGAAACAAGTTATAAGAGAGGTGCTCAAGGAACCTGGGAGAAGGAGAGAGATTCATTTCAACTGGAGGAATCTGAGAAGCCTTCTTGGAGGAGGGAGGATTTGAGCTGAGCTTGAAGGAAAAGAACACCAAATTTAGGTCTGTGGTTGTCTTTGGGAGGAAGGAAAGGGTTGGGGAGAGGGAAGGAAGGCAGAAAAAGTGATATAAGAAAGTGTCCTCAGGTGGCTTTTACTATCTTTGCTATTTTCTTTCTTAAACTGGTGGTGGGCACATAGGCGTTTGGTATGTTAATCTCTATTTTAATTTCCATGTCTGAAATAGTTCATAAAAAGAAAAAATAAAATTGTAAAAGTGGAAGCTTAGAGTAATTAAAATAGCTTATATGTAATTACCATTTACTATGTACCACGTGCTTAGCACTACACAGGAACTACTTCAATTAGTCCACACAACAAGGAAGGAGGTTTTATTGCTATCTTTCATTTTCAGGTAAAAAGTAAATAAGTGAGGCACAGAAACTAGGTAATCTGGACAAGGTCACACAGCTAGCAAACCAAGCAACACAGGCTCCAAAGCAAGGCAGCACGACTCCAAAAACTGCATGTGAAGCCACTTTCCAAACTGCACTCAAAACTGCCTCTTCCAAAGTAAGCGGGAGGTTCCATGGGAACGTTTAAACTGGCCCCACCCCTTTGAGAGCCCACCCAAACCTGATCACAAAAGCCCTAGGTGCCGGTCATTTGGGGGCTGATTCCAAGGCCCTTCTGTATGCAGACGTTAAAATAAACTTCTTTTCTCCTATCCAAGCCTCATGTGTTCCTCCCTCGGCATTTCTAACAGAACCAAAAGCTTGAGCTGGAGGAAACTGAATAGTGAAGGAGGATGGACAAAAGATCGTGACAGAGTTAAGAGGACTGTCATGGCAGAATGGATTGAATGGCAACCAGTTATAAGATTCATCCCTTCTTCCGTTTTTTTCCATGGTTCAACTCTCAATGCGTATTTCTTGATTATGGACCAGGCACTACTTTAAGGACCGTAATATAAGGGCAGATAAGGTAGAGCTTGCGGGCAATCAGAACACTGTGTGATCAGCGCTATAATAAAGGTATGCATGGGTGATATGGGAGCCTGCGGGAGGCACGTCTGAGACCCAGACATCAGAGCCAGCTTCAGGGTGAGGAAGAGTGACTCCAATCAAGCAGAGGTTGAGGTGTCAGCACAGCAGGAAGTATCCACAGTATTTACACCAAGGCCTGCCTGAAGAAATGCAAGTGATTAACACGGTGGAAGAAAGAGAAGGGAATGAGTGTACCGCAGCTGGAAGACGAGGCACAGAGACTAGGTAATTTGGACAGGGCCATGCAGCCTGAGGTTAAGCAGAGGTCAGCTCACGAAGGCCAGAGGTAGAACGGCCAGCCATGCAAAGGAAGGCAGGCGCTAAGGACCGATGTAACCAAGAGAGAATGTAGTGTGCAAGGGAGGGAGCAGAGGGAGCCTGAGAACCTCACAATTTCTAGATCTGTGGGTGGTAAGATCATCTGCTAAGAGAAAGGGAGGTGAGTGAAAACTTTAGGATGGAGAAAGTCAGAAATAGCCATGTTAATTAAAATGACGGGAAATTAACAGGGGATTCAGAAGAAAAACACCATGCCAAACTGAGGATGTCGTGGAGCTGAAGCGTCTTGACCTTGAGTTCATCAGTCAGTGCTGACACTGGTCGACGTCACAGTCAGGAGACCCCCACCCACCCTCAACACCAAGGTGTGGGAGCAGAGAGATGGCAGGAGTGACCAGGCAGTGGCGACAGTCCGGCTGGGCATGATGGGCTCTTCCGATTAATTTTTAAGTTACTTATAAGGATTCAGTGGCTACTACTAAAGAACACAGACTACATTGTTTCCAACTCAAAGAGTTTATAATGTAATTGGAATAGAACAAAAGCACAGGAAGAAAACACCAGCCATGGAAACAGCGGGAACATGACAAAATATATATTACCAGTTAATATTAGCCACATAAATTCCAAAGGAGTGTTGAACTGAGTAACTGACCTGTACATTTATTTACATAGGAAACCCTTAAAAGTCAAACAGATTTTTGTTAACATTTCCTGAGGTTCATTTAATCTATGTTCTCTACAAACATCATTTCCGAGTGAGTGGGGAGGTGAATGAGGAAAATATCTCTAGTTCTTACCACTGGCCTGACACTAAGAAGTCAGGGTTTGGAGCAGAATTTCTATTACTTTTCTGTTCTTATCCTTTCCTGCAAATAACAGGTTTCTCAGTTAAATAGGAAAAGGGGGAGTAAAGAGAATTTCCACTTTTTTTGTCCTTTCATTTATTAATCCCTGCAGATACGGCTCCAAATAGACTATCTGATAAATGGTAGATAGAGTTCCTTTAAAGAAAAAGACCCCAGTGGACAGGAGCACTACAGAGAGAGAAAAAGGAGAAGGTTTTATGTGTGGCAGGGAGGGGGTGGCAGTGTAGAGCTTCCTTTTTTTCCTCTGGACACTAATACCAGAGGTCAACGTTAAGCCTTAGTCTGTAAAGATGTGATCTGCGGTCCACAAGGGAAGTAAAGGGTAAAACGCTTAAGGCATAGCTGGAGAAGCTGAAGCTGCTAATTGGCTCTAATGATCTGAATGCAAATTAATAAATCTCTGTGCTAAAAATTACATGCATATATAATTGTGACTTTCATAACTTAAGTGCTCTATTTAACCCATTATTCACGTTCTTTCCTTTCTGAGACCTGGTAGGGATGGAGAACTTGTATTTTTTACTACCTTTCCTGCTTTATCCATCACATGCACCATCGAGCTTTACAGCCTTTAGAGGTCTTATTAAAGCAATCCAAGGATTGCAGAACTGAAACCCACAGACACTATTACAAAGGAGGGGGAAAGGGTCAGGCGCAAGGCTGTGGAAGGCCGAGCTGCTTGAAAATTTCCAGCAAAGTTATCAACTCAAGAACCCTTGGACCCGCGAGAAGAAAAACTTGAAATCACCATGTGTGGCCGTGGGCTGTCAGAAATAAAAGGCACATAAGAACACAGCTATAACAAAATGATCAGACTGCATTTACTTCAGCAAAGAGTGGAGTAGTTGTCAGGATTAACTGAGATAATTGTATTAAAAGGGCTAATAAAATGCTTGGTACACAAAAGTACTTAAAATTTTCTTTTCTTTCATCCACCCATTCAATCAGTCAGACAGGTGGCAACTAATTCCTATTTCTAGTCCCTATTTTTTCAGGTTTTAATGTCCTCTTCTCTTTATTTTTCTCTTTACTATGTACTTAATCCTTTTTCTTTCTCCCGCCCCTTCTTCCTCTTCTTATGCCTTCTGTCACATGAACAGGCCACCACGTAGTTCCACTGAGGACATACAGAAAGAACAGGTATTGAACTTTGTCAATTCAACATTCATCAGAGACCTAAACACGTGGCCCTGTTGCCCGCGCCCTCTGTACAAACATAGTGTGCCGTCATTTAAAAGACCACTCTTCCATCAACCCAGCTGTTATAGCATCTGAGCCACTGCAATGCTAATAATAATTTTAAAGGGGGACTTTGCCTGAAAAGCTGGTAGACACGACAGTGTACACAGACAGGAAGCCTCCACCATCACCAGAGAAAAACCGGATGCAAACTCATGTCTGTTTTGTACTTGAGATCTGACAAGTGTGGCATAAGAGAAAAAAGAGGGAAGAGGAGGCAGCAGACCTGAGCCAAAGCCCATTCTAGCCAATTAAACAGCCATGATCTTGGATAACTGCCTAACTTCTCTGTGCCTCAGTTCCCTCATCTGTAAAATGAGTCTCTTGTGAGAATTAAATTAGTCAATACATCTGAAGCATTGAGAACAGTGTCAGGAACATATTAAATAATATGCAGCAATACAAATGAAGTATTATCTACATTACTATGACCACCACCATCATTACCATTTTAATTCGTAAGTCCCAACTCAATACTATCATCATTATTAAACATAATAATAGCATTCTGCTTATTTCATATTTTGCTCTTCAGTTCCAAAAGCACCTTCCTCACGTTCTCCTTTTGGCTTCACAGCAGCTCTGTGGGCCAATAGAGTTATTATCTCTACTTCACAGACAAGGCATCTCAGGCTGCTTTAAATACCTACTCCACTCTGCCATTCTCTGCAAGGTTCATAACTAAAGAGACACCTTTACTAGATTCCAGGTCCAGAAAAACACGGAAGAAACAAAAACTGGGAGAAAAGATCTTTCCCTCTCGCTCCTCACATTCCATCCATCAGCAAGTTACATGTACTCCACCCCTCTGTTCTGTTCATTTCTGTTCTTGCTCTCCACTCCATCCTCACTGCCGCAGCCTTTAGCACTGAACAACTGCAACTACCAGTTAATGTTCCTCCTATCTCTCGGCCTCTGCCCTTCATGGCCATTGTGTACTTAAAAACCCATCATGTCATGCTCCTCTGGGGGCTTCCCATATCTGGCCCCGACAGACTCCTCCAGTTGTGATCCCATTGCATCTGTGTACCCCCTTCCCTTATAGCTCTGTCCATACTATTCTTTAATTGTTGGCTTTAGTCTTCACACTAGATTACAAATCCTTTGAAAGCACAGACCATGTCTTTTTATCTTCATTTTTCCAGTACCCATCAATAGATCTAACGTATGCTAAGAGCTCAATAAATATATACTAAACAAACTGAAACACCATGATATAAAGAGAGGGGTTGGGGTACAGCCCTGACCATGTTTACATAGTATTACATCAGTAGACACATTCATGGCAATCATCCCCTTTGAGTAAAAACTGAATCTGATAAGAGACTCAGGACTTTCCAACCCTGGGCAAAGGGTCTTGAAAAGGACTCCAGGGTCTCCCTTTGGTGTCTCAGTGACTGAAAGCTCCCCATAGAGAAGGTTTATAGTTAAGGTGAACATATATCCTGGTTTGCACGGAAAAGCCTGGTCTATAATTTTCACTCCAGTGTAAATAACAGTGTCCCATTTCACTCTCAAAGGCATCCCAGTTTACACTATATTACATGGTAGGGAAGAGAACAAACTGGGTTTGATCTCTTTTGCTTTCCAGCTGTGTGATCTTGGTTAAGTTGTTCAATTTCTCTAAATTTCTGTTTTTCCATCTGCAAAATTGGTATCTTCTTCGTGAGATTGTGAAGATTAAATGAGATAATACATGGAAAGTTGTTAGTATAATATCTGGCACATTATTCAAAAATGTTAGCTCCTATTAAAATGTTAGGTTATTAAGTATGAAACATCTGATTTTCTTAAGTACTAAGTTTGACAGTTGATATCTCCGATATCTCATTTTGTCACTTCTTGTCTTATTTTTATTGTGAAGGTACATCCTCAGTCTTTCAAACGCATGTTTTGGCTTGTGATTATATTTCAAGTTTTTTTTAAGAGCAATTTTTGTGAAACAATGGTAAGCCAAAAATTTGTGTTTTCAAATATAGGTTCCATCATGGAACCAATGCAACACAGACAGCTCAAAATATCAACAAAGTGTTTGGGAAGAATGTGGCTTATGATGGCATGGTATGGTGATGGTTTGAGAAGTTCTGCTCTGGGTCATTTTAATATTAGAAATGAGCCACGTGGGCAACTTGAGACCAAGTTGGATAATGATGAGCTGAAAGCTGTAGTTGAAGTGAATCCATTTCAACCTAAGTGTGAATTAGCAGCAAGGTTTGATTATTCCAACTATATTGGTCCAATATTCCAAATGGTCCAATATTCCAACTATATTGGACCATTTGAAACAGATGGGCAAGGGAAAGAAGCTGGATAGATGGGTTCTGCATGAATTAAAAGAGCATCCCAAGAGAGATCATCTCGAAGCTTGTCGTTCTTTGCTGTCACGACATAAAGGTGAACCATTTCTACACTGTATTGTTAAATGTGATGAAAAATGGATTCTTTTTGACAACTGCAAGTGTTCCCACAATGGTTGGATAAAGATGAAGCGCCAAAACACAGTCGAAATCAAACAAAAGCTAATGGTGTCTGTTTGGTGGTCCAGCGCTGGTATTATCCATTACAGCTTCATGAAACCTGGTCAATCGATTACAGCGGATGTCTACTGCAACCAATTGGATGAAATGATGGGAATGCTTATGATTAAGCAGCCAAAACTGGTCAATAGAGACAGGCCAATCCTCTTGCAAGACAACACTCGACCACACGTTGCACAAATAACGCCGCTCAAACTACAGAGGCTGAACTTGGAAAGTCTCTGTCATCCACCATATTCACCAGACCTTGCACCAACTGACTACCAATTCTTCCAGGCTTTGGACCACTTCTTGCAAGGAAAAGTATTCAATTCGCAACAAGCTGCGGAATTCACAGCTTGTGGAATTCACAATTTCGTCCCCACTCGCTCTCCAGGCTTCTTCCCTGCTGGCATACACAAACGCTACCATTCAGATGGCAAAACTATGTTGATAGTTAGGCACATACTTTGATTAATTGTACTGCTTCTTGAGATATAATAAACTACACTTTTGATTCTAAATCAGACATTTCATATTTAATGACCTAATGTTATCAGTGAGTTGAAGAAGTTGATCACTCTAATGCACATGTATGTGTGAACAGAAAAAGTATAATTACTAAATATTAGCTCTCTAACATTCTGGGCACAAATTGATCAGGTTTTTACTCAAACCATATGTGAGTGCCTATTATGTCACATTATAATAGCATTTTTTAAGAGCAGAGAAATGGAGAAAAATAGGGCAGAAGACTGCATGCTTAACCTGTGTATTTTGTTAATAATTTAAGTGAGACCACTTAGTGCTTTTGCTAACAACAGGGAGCTGAGATCTACACCTCCCGCTGCTGTATTAGAACGCTTGCCAGCCACAAGCGAATAGAGAGCTATTTGAAAAATTGCCTCCCTACAGCCTCTAATAATTATATAAAGCATATCATTGAGAACCTGTAATTGGTACAGAAAGCTGAGACTAGAAAATGAGACTACCACTCTCTAGAATCTTCGTGGGATAAATGATGCATTTCTTTTAGAGGAATAAGAATCAAAATACACAGGAATAGAAAGTTAAGGAAAGAAACTTCCTTGAACTGGTAATGCAACTTAAAACATTACTATTCAGAAGAACTGACACCAATTGGAAATGAATGATCACAAAATGCAGAGGTGATAAGAAACAAAAGCTTTAAAGGAAAAAACATAAAAGGATTATAAAAAGAGAAGTTGCAAGTTTCATGTAGGTAAATCTTAGTCTTGACCTGCTCGATGATTATGTCATGCATAATTTCTTGGACAGGAAGGCAAAGCAGAAAGAAATGAATGCAAAACGGAAAATCAAAGAACAAAAAGTAAAATATTACTTGCACAGGTAGTAGAAAAATATTTTGAAATATCATCTAAAATATGCATCATTTCTGGCAGTTCTTATTATCTCAATGTCTGCCACTCTTCCAAGCTGAGGCATCCCTTGCTTAAAAGGAGAGGACGGGGCCAGGCGAGAAAAAGGAAGCCATTGTCCAGTACGGACTTTAAAGCAGATCTGTTTCTAAAAGGGTCATGAAAACTTTGATTTTTCCCTTGTAAGAGCTGGGTTCTTAGGAAGGGGTTTTCCCCTGAACTCCAAAGATATGCTTTAAATATCAAAACAAGCCTGAAGAACTATCAGTTTCTCGGATGTGCCTGCTGGATCTCACCCACTGAGATCAAAGCCCAGGGAGGGGATACAGGAACTCTTCAGAGAGACTCATATCCAAAAGCTCCGACTCATGGTCCCTTTTCAACTGAGACTCTCAGGGTGCCTCAGACCAACTCAGGAAGGCTGCCACGGAACAGAAATGCCGGTGGGCGGATCTCCACTGAGTGCACAAGCTGCTTCTACTTCCCCCTGCCCCAGTTCCCCCAGGCACCAGCCGAGCACAGAGGGGAGCCCTTGAGGGGCCTCAGAAAGGAGTGACAGTCACTGGGCAATGAGCTCTCAAGAACCTGCAGCAAAGGCTGTGATTAGAACAAAGCCAGAAGGAGATGGAGGATATCTCTGAATCTAGAGAGAAAACAGCACCAGGAAAAAGCCAAAGTGATGGCAAAGTCAGCAGAGACAGACCTGTGCTAACAGCACATCACCAACACTTAAATAGCGGACGAAGAGAGGGAGGGGGGATTAGACATCTCAGAGAAGGCGGGAAGAACCAGAAGACAGCTGGTGAGCCTGCCCATGTCTCTCCTCCCAGGCTCTGGAGTGGCACAGTACCCACCCCACTCTGCCACCCGAGAGAGTGGAGGAAGAACTCTGAAAGGCTCTGTCTTCACGTGAAAGAAGACTGAGTCAGCCCGGAACCGACCTTGTTACCTTGAATAAGCAAATTTACAAGAAAACGGGGAAATGGAGGTTCAAGGGCTACACAGAATTTAGTTACCCAAAAATAAAGTTATTGTATTTGACTCCAAAAAATCCTCCAATACATTATACCAATCTATGGAAAATTTAACTGATGGCATCTTTGTTACCAAAGTTAATACTAGAAACATGATTTAGGTTCAACACAGGGCAAAATTTAGTTCCCTTTACCCCCTAGGGAAACTCTGTAATTCCCTATAAGAAATTATAGGGAAATTTATAGACAGAACATTGGGGTATGGAAGGTGTCGCTAAAATGTACTGAGGACTTTCTACACCCCTGGTACTATAATATACTCTTTATTCAATCCTCATGACAACCTCATGACATAATACAGCACTGTAGCTCCAGTTTCTGAAGGAATCCAAGGTTCACAGAGGTGAGTCAACTTGTACAAAGTCATGCAGGTCATAAGTGGCAAAACTGGGATTCAAACCCAAGCTCTACAAGACTCCACAAATGCCAGGCTCTTTTTTTTTTGAGACAGAGGCTTGCTCTGTTGCCCAGGCTGGGTGCAGTGGCACCATCACAGCTCACTGCAACCTTCAATTCCTGGGCTCAAGCGATCCTTTTCCCTTTGCCTCAGCCTCCCAAAGTGCTCGCATTACAAGCGTAAGCCAAAGCACCTGGTCCCATGGTTTTTCTATTGAAAGCAGAATCAAACTTAATGATGTCAGCACTTGAAAATTAGAAGAGTAAAGATTTAGGAATAGAAATCAGGTACGTGCTTTGCTGAATTATGAACATGCCTACTACTAATTTAGATCTCATAATATCTTAAAACTAAAGTTTCTGAGATGTAATGAAGCATATATTGGAAATAAAATTATTTTTATTTGCATGTCTATTTGCTACCTCCTCTATGCAAATATTTAACCTGTATAAGTGCAAGACAATGTATTATTAATATTATAACAGATTTTTTTCAAACTCAACTGAAAATACTCAAAAGGAAATTAATAAGCTGAGAGTTAATTTCACAACTGGATATGGACTTTGATATAGAATAATTTTAGAAAGAAAAGATTCTCCTCAAATCTTACATAGTAGAGGTTTTTTTAGGTAAACGTGCTCATAACAAATAGCATAAAATGACTAGTTTTAAAAGTGAAAAACTGTGCAGTTGAATTGAAAAATTAACAATGTGAAGGCTTCTAGTTATCAATTTCTGCTTCACCCCCAGCCCCAATTACAATCTCCCCACATCTCTTCTTCCTCTGCTGTCAAAATTTTATTTTTTGAAAGCCAAGTTTAACTGAAAAGTTTCCCTGCCGAAAATACTTGTTCCCAAATTTAAAATCTCCTGATGAGGCACAAAGATAGACTCCTGAGCCTGGTTCCTGTCCCCAGCACTCATTCATCCAGCGGCTACCTACCCCACACATGTGGAACCACTTTCAGCAATAGTGAGCAAAAATAAGATAACAGTAACAAAAATAGCAAGGTAAGAGTAATAAAAATGAATATCTACATATTATCATACAGCAAAAAGCACTGTCTGACAAATATGTTACGTGATCACGACAACAATACTGTGAAGAAATTATGGCGAGTGTTGTTGCTGCTGTTCATTACCACTGTTATCACCACTCATACACCTATCTTATTTTAGATGAAGTCTCAACAGGTTTGGAGATTTTTGCAAGATCACACACCTACTGAAAGCTAAACCCGAAGTCTACATCGCCTTGTGCTCTCTCCAATGTACCTCACTATCTGCCAGTATCACTCTTTAGATAATAAATGAATTTCAAATCTCGAAAGCTGGGGAATTGAGAAAGCAAAGCAATTAAAACTGTGGTGCATGAACCACTTGATCTTATCCTTTATTTTTCTGGCTTTGTTAACTGTGTCAGCACAAGAGATTCAAGTTGTTTGAAGACTTTGCCTTCTGGCTTGGCCTTAGGAGTAAAACATATTTTAATAAAAGTTAGCATTTCAAATCATAGCAGGATTTGGAAATAATAAAGATTGCTGAAGCATAGAAACTTTTTGAAAAAGAAGGTTTAGAATTCAAATCATAAAGACTAATTATATTATTTACAAAATATTTATAAACGTAAAATTTCTCACTGTGCTTCAATGTCCTCATGGGTAAAATGACGTAATATGGTACCCACTTTACAGATTGTTGTGAGGATTGAATGAGATTCTGTTCTAACACACTTAACATACTGCCTGGCACACCGGGAGCTCATTAATTTTAATTAGAGCATTATCAATTCTAATGATAGTATAAATAAACGACAGATATCTTCATCTTGGTCTTTTGTTATTGTTTTTTCCCCCCTAGAAATCAAGGCTTTTTCCATCAGATATTCATTTGCCTTTTAAGTAATCTGAAAATTCTATATATGTTTTGACAGTCTGTTTGGATTATGTTTTATGTATTCCCATACAAAAATCTCTTAAGAAACTGACCACTAAGAAATGGTTACAAGTTTATACTTTTCTTTATAAACTTTTAAGGTCCACTTTACTACAAGAAACAGAGAGGTGGCTCCCATGTTAAAGTGATTTTCCTAAATCAAAGAAGATATTTATTTCCAGATGCCCCCTCCACCAGAAAAGAAAAATTACTACTATCCTTAAAAGTAAATTCAATTTAGATAAAGATAGGCCCAAATCAGCAGTTGTCTGTCCTTGGTGCGCATCAGAATCATCTAGGGTCTAAAGAGCTTTTAACCAACACAAGTTCTACCCCAGGTGATTCTCATTCAACTGGTCAGGGGTAGGGGCCCAGGAACTCACATTTTCAAAGTCTGCTGAGGTTATAGGAATGTGTACTCAGGGTTAAGAACCACAGACCTAAAGACTTCCAAGTTTCTATTTTGCTAACAGTGTAAGAGACCAAGTCTGTCTCAAGGCCGGTTCTCTCATAGTTACTAAATAGACTTCTGTCTTGGGATGATAAAAATGCTTGCTTGTGCTGACCGCCTATTTCGGCTTCTGTACAAACTGCTTGCTTGCTAAGAGCAATGTAACTAACCAACCACGACCGGGCTTAGTTGCGTGATCAGGGAAAGCAAACCAATCGCTGTACTAGGTGAATACATAATCAACACGTGGACGGATCGTTGCCACCTGAACTGCCCCTATAAAGCCTTCCCTCCCGCGCCGCCCGGGGTCCCTCTGCCCAGAGAAGAAGCCACTGCGTGTTGGCGCTCTGGGGTACGGACCCTGGCTCGAGCCAGCTGGCAATAAACTCCTCTTGTTGATTACAGCCTCAGTGACTCTGTCTCTCTGTTCAGTGGTACTGCGACTCCCGATCTAACAACAGCCGCTACAATTTTGTGAGTTTATGATATGTTTCTCTACTCAACAACACAGTTGCTATCATCAAATTTCAAAAGCTATATTTAAATAAATATTATTGAACAAATAAATCAAAATAAATAAATTTTGATCTGAGGAACAGTGCCTTAAAATTTTCAAAGACTACATGTGAATAAACAATCTGGTCTTCTATAATCACAATGGGGCATTAATGAAGAAGTATGGCTAGAAAACACAGTTGATCGAAAAAACCTGAAGCTCTAAAAAGTTGCATGATTTGTCAAGAGAAATACAGCTACTGGGCAGAGTCGAATCTCAGACCTGTTTTTCCCACCACACTTCCTCTATTGCAAGTCTAGTTGCTTTTCTATGTGTGGATGTGGTCCATTCTTTTTCTTTTTTTCAATAGTGTCACAGATTTTGGAGAACTGCGATCTAACACTGCACATTGGTATATATTATATATGTTCAATATTTGAAAGCATGTCTACAAAATTCAAAGTAACTATACTGAATAATCAGTGATGTAATCTACAATGTATTCTTTGCTTCAGACCAGAATAAATTCAGTTAACTGAGTTTCAAATTTTGATAAAATCAGGTAATACTAATCTTAAACTTAGAATTTACCCTATTTGCATAATTTTTAAGGCTTAAATGCGTCACACAAATGTCATCATGTATGATACTGTGCTAACCTGTTATATTTCACATCATTGAATTTGGGACTGAATTTCTAACACTTATAATAACTGCCACTTATAGAATGCCTATTATATGCCACTGTACTATTTTACATATATGGCCTTTAAGTTTATAACATAAATTTCATAGATAGGTAAACTGAGGCTCAGAGAACTTAAAATGCTCATGAACACAGCCAGATCAGTTTTGTTCCAAGGGCAATGCTTGTCCACAAACACATTCTACTTTATGATAATCAGTTGGAGACCTAAGTTCGATTTTATTGAATATAAAACTAACTCAAGCTAGAACTTTTAGGCAAAACTGAATTTAAAACTGAATGCAATGCTGTTGAAGATCCCCCTTGTTAGTCTGGGTGACAGAGGCAGATGACACAGCATTCGGAAGTAATGCCGCTGTAACTAAATACTATTCCCTGCTCTGTATCTGAGAGTGAACACTGGGAATATAAAATCAGCAAAAACAGGCCTGGAGAAAATCTTAACAAACGCAAATAATTCAGATGATTGTAACTGGAATACAAACGAATTTATTAAACATGTTGATGGGTCAACCATCTTTAGATCTGAAAAATAAATGATGTAACTAAAGATAAATTTCAGCAGGAGGGCAGAGAATGTGACAGGGTGGCAGGTGTGCTATGTCTACAAAGAACTCCATCAGTGCCGGCAATGAAACAAACGCTATGGCTCTTTCATCCTGCAGGATCGCCAGTGGATGCTGATGACTTTCTGATGTGTTTCTCAGTGACTTAAAGAACATCACAGAGAACATATAGATTTGGGGGCAGCGGGAATGGGGAAACAAGTAAAGTATTCCTGTATTTTAATGTTTCTCTCAAAATTGTATACTTTATTCTGTAATGGCAACTTTATAACTGTTATAAAGTGCCTAGATGTCATGTATACTTTCCTAAAGCATTTGTTTTGATGAAATAAAAGTGAAAGGATCTCAAAGCAAGCTAAAGCTTTTGTATTTCTCCATAAAGATTTAGTCTACATTTGGAAAGCAACTAGCAAAAGTCCCAGTCATTTTTCTGAGATAAAGCCAATGATGATGCAAAATTCATACAAGGCTCCTTACTAAGAAATAGCTTCCAGTTGGGACTCAATGGTCCAGAACTGCTCAAGGGCTTAATATAAATTTTGTGCATCAAGAACCTCACAGAGGTGCCAGCCCCAGGAAAGTGTTTATACCTAAGTGGCCACAAAGCCATCAGCATGCGCTTACGGGAGGATGGGACAGCAGAGGGCCTGGCTGCAGTCAGGAATCAACAAGGAGGGACTTCTCCCCCACCAGAAGAATGCACCGGAAGGGTATGGGCTGGTGTGCTGACATTAGGATGGTGACTGCAGGGGGGGTCTGCCAAGGATAAAAGTGGAGGAGCTGCATCCCCCACACCACAGAGCCCGGAGTTCGGGAGCACCGAGCCTCTGTGTGGTGCTTCTACCACAGAGACTGAGCTGGCAACACTCCTGAGAGAGGATGAGGGCAAGTAGCACAAAGCTGGATCAGTAGGAAGAGAAACGCTTCGACACTGAGATTTTCCTTCCTTTTCTCAGAAGAGAACGTGCCTTGAGAAAGAGCTAAGCAACGAGGAGATGCCACCGGAAAATATGCCCGAGGTGAATTCTTCCCCTATGAATGTGGAAAAGGGATTAGAAGCTTCCTGAGAGGATTATAGGATGCTTCCTGAGAAACCGAGAGTGAGAAAGGCGTATGCTATACCTCCAGTGGGAAATAGTGGGACATTGCAGCTCAAACCACATGGGGTTGACGGCAGTCGGCTGCCTCATGGATGGGCAGAGGAAATGCAGCGCAGTCAGTAAACATCAGGGACCTGTGATGGCTCAGGCAATCTTGGCAAGGAAGAAAAAGAAATGTGTGGCACCCCCAAGGGAAGTAGCACCCACACTCGCTGTGTGGCAATCACGGTGGCAGAAAGTGGTATCTGGGCCAGCACCACGTGAAAGGCAGGATGGATTCAGAGATGGTAACAGGGCAGTGAAAGCCCAGGAATCTGGCTCTTCTGAAGGTGGCTCCCCTGCACAGCCCAAGAGGGACAGATAGCAGCCAGGTGGCAGCTTTACCACCAATCCGACCCCAGTCCCGGCCACCACTGTCTCTTACCTGCACGACTGCAGGAGGCTCCTACTTGGTCCCTGCTTCCCTTTTTGCCCCTTCAGTGTTAACATAACTGCCAGAGAGATCCTTTTCTAGAAGACTTTTTATTTAGGAATAATTTTATACTCACAAAAAAATTGCAGAAAGAATACAGAGGGGGAAAAAAAGAACACAGAGGAATTCTGTGTATCCTTCCCCCAGCTCCCACTACTGAGATCATGTCACATAATCATAGCATATCATCAAACAAGGAAACTGACGTTGGCGCAATATTATTAACTAAACTATAAGCCTTATTAGGACTCCACCACTTTTTTCAGGTACTCATCTAAAAACATGTGTTTTTTTAACTGCAGAGTTCTATGAGGTGTTATCACACAGATTTGTGCAGCAATCAGATACAGAACTGTCCCCTCCCCACAGAGAAACTCCCTCTGCTACTCTTTCAGAGTCACACCCTCCCCAACCCCAACCCTGGGCAACCACCAATCTGTTCTCCATCACTACGATTTTGCCGTTTTGAACATGTTATGTAAGTGGAACCATAAGTAGTATAAAACCTTCTTGAACTGTCATTTTTTTAGTTAGCGTAATGTCTTTGATATCCAGCCAAGTTGTTATATGTATTTGCTAGTTCTTTCTTTTTATTCTTGAGTAGTGTTCCACTGCATTGATATACTAAAGTTTGTTTTTCCATTTATTCACTGAGGTTCATGGATTATTTCTGATTTTTAGCTACTGCAAATAAAGCTGCTATGAACACTAATGCTTAGGATTTTCTGCAAACATACGTTCCCATTTCTCTAGGATAAATACTCTGGCATGTGACTGCAGGGTCAAATGGTAAGTGCATGTTGAACTTTATTGAAAACTGCCAAACTCTTTTCAGAGTCATGTTAAATCAAAGGTCATGTTATATCACTTCTTACTCAAAACCCTCCAATGGCTTCACAGTCTTATTCAAGTCAAAAACCAAAGTCCGTCGTTCAGTCATCCAAATAACCCTAAATAACCTGGCCCCACTCCCTCTCTACCTTCCTCTCCGCTCCTCTGTTTCCTGCATATGCTGCTCGAACCACACTGGTCTGCTTCCCGTCCTCTCCCCACTGGGCCACTCCCAGTACAGGGCCCCTGGGCTTGTGCTCCTTCTGCCCGGACTGCTCACCCCCTATAAGTCCACAGGCCTTGCTTCCTTGTTATAAGCCCCAGCCTTTAAATTCTAATACCTTCCTTTTCTACTTTATTTCATCCAGAAAGGATACTTTAAAAATCTTTCTAATCTCTTCTAAGAGGTCCCATTGGGGTTCATGGAGAAAAACCCCAAAGAGTGTATGTACCCCTCTAATCTGTCTTCCCTCAAAGCCTCCACACTCTCTTATCACCTGCTTTACCAACCAGTGTCACTTTGCAGCTACCCCCAATAAGCCAGTGTTCATGCCTTGTCTCTTTCTG
>CAUYRT010024700.1:0-13792 GCA_963574885.1 Lepilemur ruficaudatus
ATTTTCTAAAAAGTCCTACACCATGGTCTGAAGGATTTTCATATAAGTCCTTGACACTCATTCTGCAAGTTTAATGCACCTGTGAAGGCTAAGACAACCATGTCAAAACTGCTGCTACTTCCTGATTCAAATGTTAGAATACGAAAAAGTAGATCTAGAATGATGAAGGGTCTTAGAAAAACTTGCCATTATTCTCTGGATGGCATTTTATTACATACATTATCATTAATTAGCAACTTTAGGAAGTAAGTAAATTTCAATAAATAATGCAAAATACATTTTTTTTTTCACTTGGAGCAGCCTTAAATGATTTTATGTTCATAAATACAAGTGATTGGATTTTGGTATATTTTATGATATTAATGTTCCTGTTTTCTGTTTACCCCACTCTACTCCTCCAAGGCAAGCATTTTAAGTTTTTCGCAATCAGATTTACCTTTTGTTTTGTGGGGTTGCTATTTATAAAGTATAGAAGAATAATCTTTAAAATATTCAGTGATTTAGAAATCAAATTTTAAAAATTGAAGAGTCTTTTGAAGGTCAGCAATTTTGATGTCTACTTGATATATTTAACAAAGATGAACTAACCCAGCAGCAGCAATATATCAAAGCAAATTCTATCTCACTTTTGAATAAGAAAAACTTTAAAATATTATTTCCTTTATTATTTTCTTTGATTGTGAAGCTTAACAAATTAAAAAGCAGGTACTCTGTTGTTAAGCTGAGGTTATATCAGTAATATGATCAACAGTGTTGGTGGTAAGGACACAAACTAAAGATGCAGGGATATGTTTCAAAAATACCTCGATTATTTAAATAGATGCTTGTAAAACACATGCATGTTTAACTGTGTCAAATCATTTGTGCATTGAGGTCAAGATTGATGGGAAGACCAGATAGATAGAGAGATAGATAGGCAAAGGAAGACCATATAACAAACAAATGAAAACCCTCAAGGATTGTGTTTTGTCAGGTAAGACATTGTCACACAATATTTAAATTATTGGCATGGAGGCTTTGAAAGGATGCCAAATGCAAAAGAGATATTATTTACTCCAAGTTAAGAGTTCAGTACTTAAAATATAGAAGAAACACAATAGCAACAAGAGCAACAGCATGATAAATATCATAAATCACAACAGATAAGAATAAAAAATAGCAAAATATATAGCAAACTCTTAATTATTTTAGGATAGTAAAATACAGCATTATGAATTTTTCTATTCAGTCCTTGACCTTGATATTACAGTATACTTTTTTGACATGCTATCCTTTTCCTCAGGAATTCAAATTTGAATATATGGGATTATAAAATACATATCCTAAAAATTATTTCCATAGAAAATATTATTAATATAGTACCCACTTCAGTGTTAGTGAGCTTAATTTATTTGCAAATAACTTTTAATAGAAATTATCCACAATTTAAATATACTTTATTTAAAGTTTGTTGTTTTTTCCAAGTGGAAAATTTATGGACACAGCAACAAAATTTTGTTACAAATTCTATTTAGGTGATATCCAATTCAAAAGACAAGACTAATTAATATTTTGAATAAATATATTGTGGCCATTCTGTTCATTGCTGCTTCTTACTCTAATTAAAAAACTACCATTGATTTACTCTCAATAATTATTATTCTTGAGAGCAAATGTAATATTTTTTAAAAGTTCATATGTTTAAATAATGTATTTTGTCTTGCTACATAGGTAGCATAACTGAAAAGACTTATAGTATATTTAAAAACAACTCAGACACCATAAAAATGATTGGCAATTTTTTCTCAGGAGAAAACAAATATTTATTATTATTGAAAATTTACAGGAAATGATATTAATATTTATTTTTAAATACCAGATACCATATATTAATTTTATATTGAGAGCAGTGCATCTGGCTAGGATTCAAAATGATTGTGCTCAATATAAAATTAATATATAACTTTGCTAACTAAACTACAAATTATGATACGTTACTTTGGGTTTTACTAAATTTAATAATGTGTGATATAACCAATTCATGTAATTAGTATATTCCAGAAAAGAATATTTTAAAGGACTGGGAATTAGAAACAGTAAAATTAAATATAAAATAAACAAATAATCACTAATTTTTAATCTTGACTAATTCCCAAAGGTCTGACAAAACAGCACTGCATGGACAGTTTCCAACAGCTTTGCAAGAACTAAAGGGAGGTCACAAATTGAGAAAGATTATAGCTGAGTTGAAAATAAACAAAATCAGTCTATAATACCACATGTCAGTTTCAGTAATGTGTAAGTGCCTGATGTTTAGAAATCTGCAGATAAAAATACTCAAATCCACCAAAGAATTCGGTCAAAAACAGATTGTGTGGGATATGCACACGGGTAGGTGAGTGAGATGGGAAAGGTTTTTGGATATGCAGAGAGACAGTGTGATTCTAAAATATGAAAGGAAATGAAAAATCAAACGAAACAGACTAAGCCTCCACTCTCCTTTCTTTCAGAAAGAAGCCTGGCGTGATAGAGTTTATTTTACTTTTGGCCAAGGAAATTGTCCCTTTAAGCTATGGGAATGAATTGTCTCTTTTTAACTGCATTTTCTCCCTGCAGTACATAATCACTGTCTGTCACACTTTGATGTCATAATCATCTGCTGAAGCTCCACCATTAAAGAGTAAATCTGCTTAACTCACAAAAAAAGGAGGAAAATTGCACAGAGGCACTTGCTTCTCTTGCCTCAATGGCAGCCCATTTGAATTACAGAAGTGCAGTATTATGTCACTTTGGTATTACGGGTGCCATTTGAAAAGCCAAAAGCCTATTTTTAAAAATATATCTTAATCAGTTCAAATAGAAACAGCAAGTATTTGCCATTAAATGAGCATTGTGTGTGTGTGTGTATGTGTGCACGTGCATGCGTGAGCAGCATGAAAAGGCATTAAACAGCGGAAGAATGTTAGTGTATGTTCAAGCTGCAACTTCCCAAAGGCAAAGAGCTCTTAAACTTTGCATCTACTTCCCTCTCTGAAAAAATATTTTGCATTAAGAGTTCACTCCTCGAGGATAGCTGGCAACTTGTCCTGCTTGTACCAGATAAAGAATAATTAAGTTAATTTTGTGAACTAAAATGGAAATTTCTTACCAGTGATTAATTTTATGTCAAGCCAATGTAATTTTATTACTTAATGTTTTTAAACAGTGAAAATCTGAAGATTCATTCATTTATTCTTGATCTTTGCTTATTTGGCTATTGAATAATTTTTTTTTCTAACGATGCATGGCATATTTCTGATCAGAACAATTTCAATATCAATAAAAGCAGCCCCCCACCACCACTTTTTGCTATGCTCCAGCTATCTGCAGCTGGATGCCATATCAAAAAGTTCACAATTTCAAGAAAAAAATTGTGTTTCCACATAAGTGGCCCACATTGTCTCATCTGCAAGCATTTTCAAGTTGAATTCAAGTTTTTTTTGAATTATCTCATATTCTCCAATAAGAATTTCAAAAAGCATAAAGAAAGATAAAATCCCACTTTATTAGTTTCATGTCAATCCTACTTTGTTGCATCATAATGGGTATTATATATGTTGAAGAAACTCCACAGGAAATTGTATCAGTCTACTTTGTGTATAAAATACTTAAAGCTTGTCCTATTTAGAACAGGGCATCTGAACCTCTATTTAAGTGGTTCCCTGCTGTTGCTCTTGGTCATACCCTTTTAATAATAATAAAGAACTCCTCAAAAAAGAAACGTCCTTTCAAAGATATATTAAATCAACTTCCACAGTAAAACATTCAAAAACCAATATATTTTATATTGTAGATTTCATGAAAGCAGGAAAGAAATTGCTACATTGAATGCTCAATGTTTATTTTATATGATGTGGATAACCTTGGGTTAATTTTTAATTTTTTAATAAGATGGTAAAGTTTTTTCGATGTAACCTTCTTGATTTAACAGATTGCGGTACAGTGTTTTCCCTTACTACTTTGTCTTAAGTTGTCATTTCTTTGCATCTGATTCAGGAAGATATTGTCTTCAAATTTCATCAGTTGCATGATTTAAAATTGATCACTTGCCATGATAAGGTAAAAGAATGATTGCATTTCATTACCCTTATTATGTAAAGGTATGTTATTCAGCCACAAACCTATGCAAACAACCTCTTAAAATATGTAATATTCACTACCCATCTTTCTGTCTTAATACAAACTCATCTAATACATTTCAACCTAGCTATTCCTTTGTTTATAAAATCTATGATCCTAGAGTTTCTAATTACAACTTTTAAATTACAAATTTAGGTGATGCATCTAGAAACAAGAAAGCTATAGTAAGAAAAGGAGATACTTATAAAATGAGGACAAATTGCTTTCATAACTTGATCAATAGAAGCAGTACCTGCCTTCCTGGACATAATTTGTCAAAGATTGCATTTTTCTTGCATGTGATCCCATGATGAGTTTTAAAACTTTGCTGATGGGTAAATCCTCAAAAAGGAAGCTTTAAATCATATATTTAAAGAGATCCAGCTCCCATTGTAAGACTGCCCACTCTTTCTTCACACCAAAAGGGGATGCTATTCACTAACGGGAGAAAGGCTTGACACAGCAAACAGTGTGAATCACAGTTCACCCAGGGGTTGTGCAGCTGTACAGGCAGAACACCTTCATAAATCAGGACCTTTGGGGCTTTCTCTCCATTTCCACTCCTTGGGGGATTATACATTCTGAGTTGCAAAACGGAATACACTGTATCTAAAAGTCGTGAGTTCTGTATTCTACACATGTCCCTCACCTCTCACTTTAACCTAGCTCATGGGGACTGAAGACTTACAGCTTTAGTTAATGTGAGCTTTGGAAGTGAAGTCAAATTTGGAAATTAGGTTAGCAACAGCTTAATTCCCTCAAATAAGTCTTCTGCAAATGTTAGCAGTTTAAAAGCCACAATGTTCCTAGTACGGAAGTTCTGGTTTTATAATGGACTGAAGCTTAGGATGGGGAAATCGTGGCAAATAGAGAATTCACAACTCCATTGTCTGCAATATTTGTTAGACAGGGAGATAGATAGATTTGAAAGCAATCAGAGGGGAACCATGAATGTTCTAATATTGTTAACTATTATTGACAGAGAATAGCGTATCAGCATCAGTTGGCAGGTAGGAGGAAAATAATTGTCTTAAATGTCATATTCAGGCATTTTTCCGTAGAGCTTCATGATGAGAGAAGTGACATGACTTTTTCTGAACTTTAGAGAGACACATCTGGAGGTAGTTTGGATAATGGCTTGGAGGGATTGATAAGGAGAATGTAGGGAAACTAGTAAGAAAGTAAAACCAGAAATTCACAAGTGTAATTATGGAGACCTAAGTTAAGATTTCTACAGTAAAAATGGAGAAGAATCAGAAAAATTAGGAGCATTCTCTAAAATGCAATAAGTAAATTTAGGAACCCATTAGAAGTTGTTTGTGTTAAGGAGGGGTGTTATTTTGTTTGTTTGTTTGTTTTGTTTCTTCCCCCGACCCCCCATATCAAAGGATTGTAGAAATAGAAAAGAGAACCGTGAATGATGACTTGAAGCTTTCCGGCTTAGAGGTCTGGGAGAAAAGTGACAGTCGCTGACACAGGTACAGGAGGAACAGTTATATGAAAGAAGATGGAGAATGGTTTTGGAAACATGAATCTGTTGTTGCACTCAATAATTTAGAATTGGCAACATGAAACGTTTATAATTTATTTCATTCGTATCATTTTATTCTTAGCATTGTATTTCCTCCTAGTACAGATGTCTGCCTACTCCCCAGCCAGTGGTGACACACTCGCCTGCCCTCTCGTTACACCAAATTATTCCCAGCATCCTCCAATCACATCATGTACTTTCACTTTGTACATGTTTGCTTATGGACTTCCATATATCTGTATTTTTAGCTGTATTTTTCTGCTCATCCTTTGAGCTCTTGATCAAAAGTGTTCTTTCCTTTGAGGTCATCCCTTCACACTCTCTTCATCTCTGTGTTCACAGCACTGGATTCACACCATTGCTCTGGCGCTATCTCCTGGTGTTGGCAGGGCTGTTTTTCCTCTGTCCCCTCCTGCCCAACCGATGAATTGATTATGAGGACTTCAATAATAGAGGCTGTATCCTATTCACATTTGCATATTTGACACTTATACGATATCTATGATAGGACCTCAATAATTATACACTGGATTGAATTGAAGAGATGAAATACGCTGCCCAATTGACAAGAACAATGGAAAAAATTAATAATTAAATCAATCTATGAATATATTCCTTACTTTCACATGAAAGCCAGAAGGCTTCAATGATTTCCCTACCCATTGAGATGTTGCTGTTTGCTTCCAGGATGCTTCTCCCCCATGTCATCCCCACTAGGAAACCAGAACAGTCTCCAAGATTTCTCTACTTTGCTGAAGGCTTTATGATGGCCTTATATTCTCATGTTCAACTTAGGATCTGTACTCTTTTCTTCACTGACTTAGTTTAGTCCTTAGCTCATGTGACTAACCCCTGCATGTTGCTTGTGTTCCAAATTGCTTAGGACCTAGGCATAAAACTTATCTTTTGTTGAATTTCATAAAAAATCTGTTGTCAAATATATGTGTATATATTCGTAATGGCCTTCATCAAAGATGTGTGAGGTTAAGCTGGAGTAGTAATTTACAGATATAAATTACCTATCTCAAATCTAATATTTGACGCACAGTTTTTCTAAAAGCCATTTGATCAGCTATCAGGTATTTTTAGTGATCACTTCCCAACACATTGTCCCAGCTTCATGCCAGCTTATTGACTACCTCGTTGATTTCTCCTCTTTCTGCCTCACTACATCCCTTTATATTCTTCTACCTCTGTTATTCAAAGTGATCCAGCTGTAACCAGCTCCATATTAACCTTTCTACCCACCTGTGCTGCTCAGATCTACTTAGGAAATTATGGTTGTGCATGGTAGGTTTTTTTTTTTCTTTCTCCCTAACATCTCTATATCAAACTTATTTTTCTTTAGTAAAAGTGGAGGTAAAATCAGTTAGTCTTCTTAATATTTTGAAAGAAAAAATCAGTTTGTTCCAAAATAAGCCTCGAAATTTGTTTTTAAGGTAAGAGTAGAATAACGCTAAGTTCTTCTATATCTCAGGATAGTGGAGCTTACAGTTTACATTTCTGCATTCTCTGAGAATTTTTCAATTTCAATGTGCATTTTCTTCCTGAGTGTCACTTTGGGCCTTTTCTACAGTGTATTTATAGTAGAATGTTTTATCTCTACTTTCAAAATCCTTGAATATAGGAAGAAAATGATTCAGTATTTTTGTTAACCTCAAATATATACTCTAGCTTGCACTCCTCCTCTTGTCCTAACCCATTCATTTACAAATATATTTCCAAATAAGTTTAAATATCTTTTGCCATGATCTTACCTTTAAATTACCTTAAAGTTATCTTTAAGGTAGAATCAGGAAACTGAAACTATGATCCTCTTGATTTCTTGACATTATCCGTTCTCTTTCTCATCTTGACTATCAAGGTTCATTTTTCGTTTTGATAACTGTTTTTTTTAATTTTTGTAATTAAGACTTTAAGGGTCACTTCTTTATATAAGATTAAGTGCTCTAGATCTGATATTCCAACCTATGCTTTCAAGAAAATTTCTCTACTGAGAAATCATTAAGCTATTTGAAAAACAGAAATCGTTATAATTCCTTTTTGTTTTATCAGTCTTGTTTTTCTTACCATCATTAGATCAATATCATCTTTTTGTCTCTTAGACATGTGGTTCACAGTCACACCACTTCTCCTACCACATTCCACGTATTCCTAATCCTGTTTCTTCCTTCACATTTCTAAAACACCATCCAAAACAAACAGTCCTTTCTTCTTAGTCCTCTTCTTTTAAAAACATGTTTTCTCTTGTCCCCAGGGGCAGATACTGTCTCTCACATGGTGGGTCTGAAATGTTTTGAGAACAGATACTATAAGAGAAATAATCTTCAGGATACAAAGCTGTGGGGGGCACAGAATTTATCACTAGAATGCATCTCTGAACCTGGCTGTTCTTCTACCCCTTTTATCCCTGACCTGAATGGCAGCTGAGCAATGCCTGTGTTTAAGTGAACTATGAGCCTTTATGTTCAGTACAATGCTTCACTGTCTTAAAGTGCTCACAGGTGCTTTTATTAGGTACTGCACATACTCTTTGTTAATAACTAAGACGCTGATGTTAATAATAAAGCAAAAATAGTGAATGCAACAGTGGCCACCAATCAGAGGACTATCCAATTAAAAATATGCAGAAGTTTACCACCATGTTATCATATCTTTTGAGATGAGTCCAGCTTGGAGTGAGGAAACTCTCATATCATCACAGGAAGAACTTGGTATTTTCCAAGTAGAAAGCTCTAAATGAATATATTTCAAATGACTCTAAAGTCAGAGATGTTATAAAAGTTTAATATCTTCATAGGAGTATAAAAAAGAAGGCTGATGGCGAAGTTTGCTCAGGCAATCATTAATGCTGTTCATTTAGAATTCTACTTCTTCCCCCTTGCAGGCACAGGAGAGGATTACACTTCCTTACACCCTTGGTGTTAGTTGTGGCCATATGGTTTGCTTTGGCCAGTGAAACTTAAGTGGAAGTGACACAAGTCACTTTCAGATAATAGCTTTCATAGTCCATGTGGAATTTGCCATATACTCCTTTTCCTTCTGGCATGGTGATGAGCAACATTTGGGAGTTTGCTGTTCCCTTAGCCTGGGCCTCTAGGGACATCATTGAACACAGAGCCTTGATGCCACATGAGGGAATACAGGGTAAGTGAGACATCGTTTTAAGTGGCTAGGATTCGGTGGTTATTTGTCAATGTACCATATCCTAGCACAGTCTTTGCACAGGACATGAATGCAAAAATAATTCCACTTTCTACTTTATGTAGATTGTTAAAATAAACAACAACAACAAAAAAACCCTCCTTCCCTTAAACCTTAATGATTTTACATATTAGAAACCTAAAAAGTAGAAATTAAATCTTACAACCTCATTTTCATTGATGGACAATACTATAAACAATCTCCATTTGGAGTAGAAAATTTCCATATGAAATTATGAAAGTGGAGGAAAAAAAACTTTCTCTTCCTTTGAATACTTATATGTGGCTCAATAAGAACATACAGACAAAGCTCATCACAAATATTCATAAGGAAGAGTCTTGCACAAAAACAGGAAAGCTGAAAAAATAAAGAATTCTATGTGCGTTAAAAAATTATCCCTGAAAGCACTTCATCAGTAACTGCAATATTTATTAATGAAGAATCCAAGTGAAAAACTTCTTCCAGAATAAAATTTTACATAAAAGTCTGTCTAGAATTTTGAAATTGTTTTCTAGAAAATTATGTAGAATGAAAAATTTAGATATTAAATTATTTCCTAGATACTAAGATATTGATCTTTAAATTTAAGAAATATAAAACATTTATTTCAAAATGAAAATCATCTTTTATGGTAAGTAGTCATCTCGTATTTACTTTTTGTAAGTTTATTTCAAATGTGGATTCATTTATTAAACAGAGCATTTAATTTGTAATGTATTTATTAAACAGATTTTGACCAACTTTATATCTAGAACACTAAGCTAAGTGTAATGAGGTATAAAAAAACTATATAATACAAACTATATAGTACTTAAACTTGTTTACAATAGAAAAAATCTAACTATCTGAAGAATATACATATCCATATAAATTAAGACTAAGGGGTATGAGGAATTCAGGAAAAAAGAAAAAAAAAGCATGATTAGCACACATTGTCTTTCCTCAAAGTGGCAGATATCTGAGCATGCATAGGAAAAATATAGATCCTCTCCTAGCCCTGATCTAAGCTGTTTCAGTAAATTTTACTGAAAATTAATGGAATAATGAAATAATGAAACACATTAAAATTAGTAAATAAGAAAAAAATATTATAAACATTCAATCATTCACTCGTATTTCTTTGACTATAATTTCTAAATATGTAGGGTTATTCCTTTTAGATAAATAGGATTGTTTTTCATTGACTCTGCTAGGAAAGTATTGTGTAACAACTGTTTCTCCTTTTATAGATTCCTTAAACCACTCTGATTGAATTCTGTGTGGTTAGTTGGCAAATATGTGCATTCATAGCTGCGTATTTTTAGCTATAGTGAATTTGCAGAATTAGAGCTATTCATACCACAATATATACAACCAAATAACCTATATGATTTGGAAGAAAGCAACTCTAATAATTAATTATCAGCTGGTAGGTAAGTTCACTTAACTGTTGAGATAATTGTTGAATTTTTATTTACATAGATAAAATAACAACAAAATTCTAAACTTGTGAAAAAACTTGAAATGTAGTTACTTTTTTTACATTCTAAAGGAACCTCCACACTGCCTAAAAATGCACATTTAAATCAAAGAAACAAAAACCAAAGGAGAAAAATTTTACAGGAAATGTGCATTAAACCCCAAGCCTTTGTGTGCATTCTAATTTTTTCTTTTCTTTTGTCCTTATAGCTATTTTTGCATAAAAAATTTTAATACATTCAAAATTATTAAAATAAAGATACCTCTTATTTCTTAAATCTTTTCTATAAATAGCTCCAGACAACTCCTCTTACAAGTGGAATATAAAGTGGAAAAACATGTGGTTGATAAAGAAATGCTGTTCATCTCAGCAAAATAAAAATAAAATGTTATTCCCCAGATTTCCTCATGTCTGTATATGTAAAGGGCTCAAACATAACATGACAATGGAGAAAATGTTCTTTGTCTGGCCAGACAGCCATGCTGAAGCTTGTCTGATGTTCTATAGGCAGAGGTGCGTTATCGATAAAGGTATTGAAATATATCTGCCAAATAGCTCAGAAAACTGCTATGCTTTCTCTGAAGAGAAGGTGGAAGAAAATCTTGCTCTAACCTAAACTTTCATTTGCTAGAGTTTGGACAGTATCCTAGCAAACAAGAATCATCACTTTCTGTCTGTAAGATCATTGTTAAAAAGAACTTTATTCAGTATTATTTCAATAGTTTTTTTCTTGGTAATATGAAAGATGAATTAAGTTGATCACAAAAGACTTTCACTACTGTGAATTACCTGTTTCACCTTGGAAAGCCACACAAAATGAACCTCTTAAGCCTTTTGAAAATGACCTTTTTCCTCAGCAATGATTTATCTTTCCCCTCGAAAATCCGTTTTACAAAAGGGAGTATGATTAAAGGAAGCCAAGCAGCACAAACACTCGCTGAAGATCCTGCTTATCTGGAACTCAGTTGACAATGTGTGTTTTTGGGGTTGGGAATGCTGCAGGTTCAAGGGATAATTCTGCCTTTCAGGCACTTCAATTTATTTCATGCCTGAGCACTGTCATTGTACGCAGACAAGATGAAACGCATCGTTGTGTAAAGAAATTGAAATGGAATCCTACTTGACCCAGCAGGATGGGGCATTATGTTTGACTCAGTAGTGATTCCTGGGATAATATCTAATTCCAGGAGGAAAATTTCTTGATATGGCCACCTGCTGTGAACGGCTTTGTCCAGGGATCACAAGTTGTTCTGGGTGACTAGGCTCAGGACATGCCTAGAAGAATGCAGTTCGTCTCCTGCTGGCATTTAGATCTCTTCATTTTCTTGATGCTTTCTATTCAACAGGAACAAGTGAATGGAACAGGGGGGTTGGTAAAATATGAAGCACTCCGCACTCTGGTAGCAATGAGAGTCAAGGCCCGCTTGACCCGGGATTCTTATTTATTTAATTTTTTAGAGAGCCATCATTATTTCTTCACAGGGCACTTTTTAATTTTTACACTTCTCGGGCCAGCCCCCTTGCATGTCTTTCTCTGTTCAGTGTGTGTGAAGTATTTACTTTGAAAAGGCTGCACACCAATAGATTAAATAAAATAGGAACACTCTGTGTCTCACAAGAGAGAATCGTGCAGACAGCTTTATTACTTCTATCAGAGAACAAAGATTTTTCCCAGCATGCAGAGGATTATTAGGCCAGAAGCAAATAAACGGGATGTGTGATGTCAAAGCCTCAAATGAGATCAGGAAAAATTGTCTAATTGATTTTGCTGCAATTATGCTTTTTGCAATACAATTCCTCAGTTTTTACTTCTGAACTTTTCTTATCTTTTACAATTTTTCCAGATTTATTTGGACACAAATGCAGGGAATACGTAATCTATTATCTTAAATCTCCTTCACAAAATCTAGAGAATATAGTTTTAAATCAGTGTCACTCAAAATAAAACATTCATAGATTAATGTAATAATTATTTACAATTGACAACACATCCCTCCCTCCCCTCTCCTCTTACGATTTTTTTTTTAAGAATGCTGATACCATGACACATTCATTATCTAAACTTCAACATTCCTTACCTTGGTCAGTTAAAAGTGAATTAAATAAATAATGGAAAACTTTCTTCTTAAATCTTCTTAGTAGATTTTCATCTTTCCTCTTATTTTCTTAATTTCTCTCTGGAAATCAGCTTGACGTTAGGAGGATTTAGCTCATGAAAACTTATTTGCTTTTTCAATTTTATTTTATTTTTGCAAGATAGCTCTGAGAACAAAAATAAACAATGACTTTCATCTCCCAAGTAAAAAAAACAAGCTTTTGGGCCTCAATTCTTACTCTAATAAAAGTGAATACTTCTGAAAAATGAATGCATGATAATTTATGTATTAAATATGTACATATGTATATATTCACAGTACATACAAATACTTAAAACACATTCACACATGGCCAACTACATATGACATATATATACATATATACACACATACACATTATATAATAAAATATAAATATCATATTACAATATACATGTTGTAATTTCTTTATGTAGAATATATCTACATATTACTACAAATGATTAAATTGTTCAAAGTTATGTTTAATTTTGAATAATTTCCAGTGTTGTGAAATCTATTTAGAATATACTCACATTTTAAATCAGTAAAATGCCAAAGGTATTTGGCTAGTATGTGGAAATAGTTTTTGTATTCTTTTATTAGATATTCCTGAATTTGAGACATTTGTGTTATACAAGAATACATTTCTACAAGTTCAGTCAGAAAATCTGAAGTCACGGACCTTGTTAGCTTCATTCTTCAAAAACTGTGTCAAGCTAAGAAATACATGCTATGAACCAAATATAGCAGTTGGTTAAAGATTTTAGGAACAAAAAACAAAATAAATGCACTATTTTAAAAGTCAGAGTAGCAAAGTAGTAAATTATTCCTTTTATTAGAAAATTGACATATGTACACTTTTGGGTTATGATATATATTCCATAAAAATATGATATAAAATTCTCCATTTCTTAACTTTTCCCCTTCCCTTGCTTTTCCTTGCTAATCAATTCATTCTAAAAGTCATTATGCAGAGTTGTGCAAAGTAGAACTCAGTACAGGGAATGTTTAACCACTGTGGTGATCAAGTGCAAGGTGTTCAATCCCAGCAAGCGTGTTGACCAGGGCATCTACACAAAAGGTTGACCTGGCACAGAATATTAGAGCCCACTGGTATAAGGAGGGTTTGCCTGTTGACATAGCCAGAGATATTATGTCAGAGCCTAGACAGGGTAAGAAATACATTCATTTGGGTGGTGCCCAACTATAAAGTGTAAGGACTTAAGTGGGGTAAAAAGCACGCTCCAGAGGGGAAGAGAAGCAGTGCAGTATGGGGTATCCGTATATCAGCTGTTTGGTGGTCCAGCGCTGGTAATATCCTCTACAGCGCTGAAATTTGGTCAA
>CAUYRT010024701.1:0-53405 GCA_963574885.1 Lepilemur ruficaudatus
ATGCTGGAGCAGAACTGTGTTTTTCAGAACACAAACCCATAAAGCTACCCTTTGCTTATAACCGTCCCTTCAACACCTTCTCCTTGCACTCAGAAAGCAAAGCAAATCTTTATCCTAAAGGTCCTCACTGATCTGGCCCCAACCTCCCTCTCTCACCTTTTCTCTTTCTGCTCTTCCTCCTAATCTTTCTGGCACCAGGACCGGCTTCACGGAAGACAATCTTTCCACGGACAGGCAGAGGGTATGATCCTGGGAAGACCCAAGCGCACCACATTCATTGTGCAGTCAAACCTCTCTGCCAGTGACAATCTGCACTTGCAGCCGCTCCCCAGCGCCTGTACCGCCGTCCCAGCTGCACCCCAGATCATCGAGCATCAGACTCTCATAAGGAGCGCGCAACCTAGATCCCACGCAGGCTCGGTTGCAGCAGGGTTCACGCTCCTATGAGAATCTGATGCCGCTGCTGATCTGATGGGAGGTGGAGCTCAGGCAGTGATGCCAGTGATGGGGAGCGGCTGTAAGTACAGGTGAAGCTTCCCTCGCTCACTTGCTGCTCACATGCTGCTGTGAAGCCTGTTTCCTCACGGCCCACGGACCAGTACTTGTCCACAGCCCAGGGGCTGGGGACTGCAGATTTACATCATCAAAAACTACTCATTTTTAGCATTTACTGACTTAGTCAAGTTTTAAAAGTTTTTAAAAACTGCAACAGCAGCTGAACCCTGTGCAAGAGCTCAGAGAAACTGGAGACAATGTAGCTACAACAGAGCCAATGGAATGCAGGAAGTTCCTCGGTGGCGATGGCTCATGAGCAGGCAGGGAACACCGGCAGCAAGAGCAGCGGGAAATGGAGACCAGTAAGTCCACACTGTGGACCAAGCACAGGTGCCCAGGGAAAAGCCCCCACTGCTGAAGGAGGGTGCAACACAGCATGAGCCTTGCGATGCAAGGCAGGGAGAACAGCAGTTAAGTAAGTCAGCTCCACACCACCACGTCTGGTTGACAGTCAGCCACTGTGCAAATGGCACGTGTCTCTCTGGCGACACATAGGGTTCGTTGAATGAGGGAAGGGATGAGTGAATGAAAATGGGAGGGCATACCTTTCAGATGGTTTGAAGGTAAAAGGGGACAAGATGTATAAAAGCAACTGGCCAATAATGAATGTTCCATAAAATTTTCTTGAAGTTACTACAGTCTGAGGGTAGCTTTTTCTCTGACCCATGGATCAAAGATAACTGACATTTATGGACCTTACTACATCCCAGGCTGTCTCCATGGTCAACTCAATGGTTAAAGCTACACTACGACATAGACAAGATTGTTATCCCCAATGTGTAGAGGAGGAGACCAAAGACCACAGAAGCTGAGTGACCCAAGTTCACAGAGCTAGAAAGCTAGAATTTAGCCTGCAGTGGTGCTCAACTATGGATAGGATATGTGTCCACCTTGGGTTTAATTGTTGGAAGAAACTCATTAAAACACATCCCTTCCAACGTGACTTTCTTTGGCACAGATCTGAAGGCTGGCAGTGTCTTCTCTTCAAGACCCTCATGCCAGCCAGGCAGGTTGCCCCTCTTATGTGCTCAAAGGCACACTGTGGGGCTTGATTTTACTCTACAGGATTGGGATGAAAGGGTTGACCTCTACTTGGCATGGAATTACTACAAGAGAAAAAGAACCGACACTGGTTGAATGTCTATCATGTACCAGAAACTCTGGCAGGGGCTTGGTAGAAATCACTTCATTCAGTCATCACAGTGCCTCCAGGAGGTAGGTGTAACTGTCTCTGTTTTCCAAGGGTGGGAACCGAGGTGTACAGGCTAAATAGCTCTTAGGAGGCAGAGCTGGGATGGGAACCCAGGACTTAACCTGAGGGTCACACCACAAGTTCCCTAAAGATTTGCCCCTTAAGGTGAGTGAATTCTGAGGTCCAAATTAGGCGAGGAAAGACAGAAAGGCCTAGAAGAAAGACTGCCCCTCCATCCTGTTTCTCTTCTTACTTTCCTTTTTGCTTGCCCTTCCTGTTTGTCCCTTCCTTCTTTTCCTTCTGTCAATAAATCTTTATTGGAAGCCCATCACATGCTGGCACTGTGCTGGGAGCTGGGGGCACAGTGTCAACAAGCCTGGCATCCAGGGAGGGGAGAGCTGGGCGGATAATAAAACGGAGCGAATAAGCATGGTAATCGTAGGTTGCGTAAGGACTAAGAAAGAAACAGCAACCAGAAGTGGCCTTGGGGAGTATCAGCAAGCGGACGGGACTGGGAACTGCAGGGTGGGTGGCGACGCAGAGACGAGAGAGGAAGGGCGTCAGCGCTCAGACCCCTGTCACAGCAGCAGCGCCCGCTGGCCCCTGCCAGGCTGCTGCTCAGAGACGGCAGCGTTGCAGGCGGCACAGGAAGCTGGCGAGCTCTGCAAGGACCCCTGCCTCTACCTGAGAGTGGGCACAAGTCAAGCCTCCGACTTCTCCTTTGTCAAATGACAATAACATCTACCTCCCGGCCCCACGGTGCAGATTAAATGACACCATGTTTGGCAGAGTTCAGGTGGCTGAGTGATATATTAATACTATATAAAAGGGAGTTGGATTTGTAGCAAGACGGAGTTCAGTTAGACATAAGGAAGAACTTTTGACTGAAAGGATGACAGGATGCTATAGCAGGTTTCCAATGAAGAATCTTACCCGCATGACGATGTGAAAGAGAAGTGATAGCTTTCTGTTCGGTTTAAGTGCCTGACACCTCATGGGTTTCATAGCATAAAATGAATACATGAATTAGTGTAGAAATGAATGAATTTCTTAAATACAGAAGTGACCTGAGGGAAGAGTGACGTAAGGAACTCGGGAAGTCTCTTTTCTGTTACCGGGTCATCCAGAAGACCCTCCCTGAAGAAAGTCACCAACTGAGTTATTGAAAATCAGCCCCTGCCACGTCAGGGTGGGCCCTTGTGCCCACATCTACTGGACGGAGCCAAGAAGCAGGGTGACCCCAAGGGGCGGGATGTAAGGAAAGAAGAAAGAGGAAGATTTTGACAGGAGCTGCTCAGAAAAGCGAAGGCAAGGACGGCTCAGAAACACAGGTGTGGCACAGAGGAAAGCATCCGGAGCCATCCCCAGGGGCCGCCATTCCCGTCTGGGAGACAGGGACCATGTTGCTGGGGCTGCCAAGAATCCTCCGAGAAGCGAAACATGCTGTGCACAGCGCGGGGATTGTTTCTGTTAACTCCAGGCCAGGGAAAGCCCCCAGCACAGAGGCAGAGCCAGCATCCCTCTGCCGGTGTGGTGCCTTCTCCTCCTCTTCAGGCACAGCAAGGCCGGAAATGGCTGGGCATCTGGTCTCCAGTCACCAGGGAAGCATGCATGGCATCCACTCCGTCTGCACTGGGAAATTAGCCTGCCTGCGCTCTGGCTGCTAGTGCCTGGGCCCCGCACCCACATGGCTAAGCAGAGACAGGAATCGCGGTGCTGCCAGCTTCTCCCCACGGCGCTTCCCTGCAGGGGGCTGGCTGCGTGGCCTGCAGCAGGGCTGCTCGCTGGCATTGAGATGGATATGGGGGACTCTTGTAGGGCTGGCATCAGTGAGGACGGTACTATGTACAGATGCAAGTTGGCGGGGGGAAGCATCCCTGGGGCCTCAGGAAGAAAGGAAGCTACAAGAGAATTTGTACCCAGTAATCTCAGGCTCATCTGGCAGTGAAGGTGGCCTGAGGAAAGGCATCATCAGAGACAGCCAGCGCGACGGCTCCGGCACCAAGCTCAAACCGTGTCACCAGAGTCACGTCTCACCTGAGATAGTGAGATGGCCGGGGCCACACCTCCATGGTGCAAAAACATAAGACCCAGAGCGAGGGGCTAGTGATGAGACTTCCCAAAGCACCAACTCATGCCCTGCCTGTCAGCAAGCGGCCACCAAAAGCCTCTCCCTGAAAGACAGATGCAGACTCCTTGTCTGTGGAAGTTCACTTCCATTTCCCTGTGAAATGTGTTCCTGCCTGGCAACTCCCCTGCAGACCCAAGCTCCCTCCGGCTCGCTAACCCACATCTTCCCGGCTGAGGGTTAAGCCCAACGTCACCTTGTCTTGAGCGGGTATGAGAAAACCAGCCCCTTGTGTGTTAGAAGCAGTCTCGGCCCCAGGCCTCTGCAGACCTTCTCCAGTGACAGCCCATTTCCAGCTCCACGTCCCGTGGCTGTGGTTGGCCTCATGGGACTTGCTCTGAGTGCCTGGATCGAGCCATTTGCATGGCTCTGGGCCAGCCTGGACTGGGCCCACCTCCCACTGTCTCCCCACCTCTGTCCTCACTGCCGCAGAGACTGTGCAAACACCACACAGGCTGAGACCCCCCCCGAAGGTGCGCCAGCATTACTCAGGTGAGTAAGGTCCACACACAGCGCACGTTTCTCGGCACTTCCCAGCAGCCACTTTCCTGGCAGACCTCACCCTCTCTGTCTGCTAACACAGGCAAGCACCGCCCAGGCTGGGGAGGGAGCCTCCATGTTCTGAAGCTGCAGTCCCCAACCCTGCGCCACAGTGCCAGTCCCTGGCCTGTTAGGAACTGGGCCGTGCGTCACTGCCTCCCACCCTCCCTGTCCTCCATGAAACCTAGAGGGGCAGGGGCACTGCACAGCAGGAGGTGAGTGGCAGGGAGCAAATGGGGAGCAAAGCTTCCTCTGCATTGACAGCCCCTCCACTCCCAGTTGCTCCCGTCACTGCCTGAGCTCCACCTCCCTCCACCCCGATCTGTGGAAAAATTGTCTTCCATGAAACTCATCCCTGGTGCCAAAAAGATTGGGGATTGCTGCTCTAAAAGGCTCCTGGGACCTGGTCCAAGCCTGCATTCTGAGTTAGGATTACTTCTAACTTCCCTTCTCTCTCCACCTCACCCTTCGAAGCAGACCGGGTCTGGAGACCGGTCAGTTAGAATTGCTCAGCCGGCCCCCTGTTAAGCCACATGGCCACACTTATCCTCCCAGTGGACTGAAACTTCTGCAGTGGAAGGCCTGTGTCTTCACACTGTACGAAAGCCAGGGCAGTGGGCTTCCCAGAGGTCCTTTAAGGTGACCCTACACCCACGCCTGTGACTTATCTCTGAATGCCTCGCTCCCCACACCTATGCATAATGCACCAGCTGGCCAGCCCCTAACAGGACCCAGGTACCCCGGGCCTGAAATGGTCCAATGC
This sequence comes from Lepilemur ruficaudatus, assembly GCA_963574885.1. Classification (NCBI taxonomy): domain Eukaryota; kingdom Metazoa; phylum Chordata; class Mammalia; order Primates; family Lepilemuridae; genus Lepilemur; species Lepilemur ruficaudatus. The sequence continues at coordinate 5,179 of CAUYRT010024701.1, forward strand.
ACCTTCAAACACAAGACTGGGATTACTCTTATCTCTGAACATCGCATCATTGGACTTGGACTCCAAGGGGCCACATTTTATGAAGTCTTTTCCTGTGAGAAGCTAACAACAGTTACTCTTAGCAACCCCGTTCTGTGGAGCTCCTCAAGGACAAATGGCAGATCTGGATAGAGCCAGAAAGCTCCTGAGAATTTAATCAAGGGCAGCGAACCATGAGACTTCCCCCAGGGGCAGTCACCTGAGAGAGCTATGGTCGTTCTAACTCTGCAACGACAGTATGAACCTGTTGCTTTCAACTGTGTTGTGTTGCATATTCAAATCTGCTCCCGGGGGAATGGTGGCATATTGACATACTCCAATATATACGATTCCCGGATCTGAGCTGAGAAACATAGGTGTGTGTGCAATTGGAGGAGATGGAGGAGCATGGACATGGGGAAATTCTAAATGAATGGAAAATTTGGCTTGTATTTCGCAGAGTATTCAAAAAGAATCTTCTCGTAGAAGCACAGCTGGTCACATGCATCCAACTAGAATGCGAAGTTTGCACAGTGTCTTAACTGCAGAACACAGTATGGGGCACGACGTGGATGCAGAATCGGGCTCTGTTGCATCCTGGGGAACTGATTTTCGAAAATAACAGGCTTTTTTGAGTGAGGAAATTATTGATCCAAAACGATGCTGGGAGAATTCAGATTTGCATTTTTCCTGGGGACTTTGAGCAAGTCATTGCCCTTCTCCAGGACTTAGCTTCTTTGTGTGGTGGGTGAGCTGGGCCTGTTCACAACTAGTGTTTCAGTGCTCTGTTTTTCAACAGGAAGAAATCGGGTTGGGTTTTATATTTGACAGCTGGAAACCGTAAAAAGAGTCTTTGAGAAGCAACTCTTTGGGGCAGAACATCTTTGGAGTCTCAGTAGTTGTGAAGTGGCCTTTCTCTGCGCCATTCTTGGCTTTTTTCTGCTATTTCTTTTAAAAGAATGCAGGAGCTTGTGTGTAAGGGCATCACTGCTTTTCCTGTCCTGACAAGGCAATGGCAGGCCCGGCCAATGTCCTTTGTGGCGAGCTGGGCTCGGGGCTCAGGAGGGTCCCACCTGAGGCGGGGAGCGGGCTCCTCCAACCCCTGGGGTCTCAGGGTTAGTTTTGCTTATTGCTGTATGCTCTGCACTCATTTTGCCTTCATTCTTTTTTAAAAAGATGCTTTTTAGTTCTTGTTCTGTTTTATTTTTCCAGTTTCCACACAGCCTGCTTGTTTCTGGAGATTTCTGAACCACATAATCAAGCCAAGCACTTTTTGCAGTTTTAGAGCACTGCAGACACTGTCCACGAGCCATACACGCTCCGGGGGACAGAGCACACTGGGAGGTCCAGGTCCTTTTCTCTCTCTCCTTTTTTTGCCCCCCTTTTGTTTTAGAGATGTGGTCTCACTCTGTCATCCAGGCGGAGTGCAGTGGTGGGATCACAGCTCACTGCAGCCCTGAACTCCTGGGCTCAAGAAATCCTCCTGCCTCAGCCTCCAGGGGGGCTGTGATTATAGGTGTGAGCCACCGTACCCGGCTTGGCCCTTTTCTCTTTACTTTTGGCTTTGGCCTATGCCATCACAGTCTTAAACTTTCTTTTCCCAATCTATAAAATGGGAATAGTTTTATCATTCACAGAATCATTCAGAAAGACTGATCCAGGCCTGGAAATGAAGGCAGATGCTCCCTTTCCACTTTCTGTCAACCCATCTGCCAGCCTGACCCACCTCCACCTCTAACAATGCTCAGCTGCTGTGGGGAAGAGAGAAGGTGGTGAGTGTCCAAGCAAAAGCCTTTAAAACAAATTGCCATACCCAGTTATCCTCCCTTGGCTACCAGGAAAACCCTCTGATCTCTGGACTAATAAGTTCATTCAGTGTTGACTTGAGCAAGCGGCACAATACATATTCTGGCATATTCTTCCTCTGGGCCCTCCCTGTAGTTTATGAAAACTAAACTGGAATCTCTCTATGCCTCCATCAGGACCTCACGAGTTACTTCAGGTCCAGGGGGAAAAGTTCTGGGGCTGCCTTATAGTGACCAGACTGAAGTAGGTCAGGAATGAAACCCCAAAGGCTGATTTTTCCAGGCACTCTGGCTCTGTGACCTCACTTAGTATTTCAAGGCTGCAAAGGGAGGGGAGAAGGGATGGGTGTGTGGTGGGCACCACAGTCAGACAGACTGGGTCTGCATCTCAGCTCTGCCACTTGCCACATGTACAGCTCAGCCCAGAGCTTCTCAAAGTACAGTGAAGGGTGTCCCGTCCTGAGACACTGATCCCCTGGGCCCTGAAGTTGGAGGAGTGCCCAGAGTGACAGGGCCTGAGACAGTATCCCCCCACCATAGCAGCCTCTAACTTTCAGCAATTCTATGATTTTTCCTGATATTGTCTCAACCTTAAGCTTCCACAATAAGGGGTGACACGTTTTCTGCCCTGCCTCCTATGGGGTGACAGTGGAGTTTAGCAGAGACTCATACACAAAGCCGACTACAGACCCCAGGCAGTGCCTCATTTAAGACCTAAGCACCTGTGGGAAAGAGCCCCGGCTGCAGGGTGGCATTGCCGAAGCCTGTCCTTTTCCCCAGACGTGCGTGCTTTCCAGTGGTGCAGAATGGCAAGGGACCAGGGGCCTCGCTTCTGAGGAAGAGGCATCCGAAAAGCTGGTTCCCTGCCCTGCACAGGCCTGATTCCCATAACTTCTGAGGCCGAGAGGCCGGGGCGGGGTGGGGGAGGTGTGATATGTGCAGAAAACACTCTGCCATTCAAAGCATGCTCCTCGTTGGACTTTGGGAAAGCTTCCACGTCTCAGGCTCCACTTCATCCTGCCCGAGATCCTTGCATCTCATGCGGGTCCTCATCGTGCACTTGGCGGCTTCCCTTTCTGGTCTTTCTCCACCCCTGCCCTGGCCACCAGTAGCGTGTTCTTTGTATACCCCATGCTCGCTCTCATACCTGTGTATTTTCCTAAATGTCATCTCTTTGTTCTAGAATGTTCTTCCTCTTGACCCCATCCTGCCTATCCAGGGTGTTTAGGATCATGCTTCTGCGAGGTGTTCTGCAGGAAAAGGACAATGTACTTCCCTGTGCATGCAGTGATTATACCGTGACTGCATTTTGTGAAGCAGTCCCTATTAATCATGGTCTCTCCCCAGGAGTGTGTAATAGTCTGTTTCCGTGCACACACTCCCTGGAAGGTAAGTGCCAGCTCTCCAGAGCAAAACACATTAGTAATTACGAGCATTTCCCAGTCCACGCAGTGGCGTCCCGGGACCTAGCACAGTGCCCAGAACACAGTGGATGCTCGTTATAAGCCTGTTGAAAGGCAAATGCAGAAAAAGCCTGTGTGTGTAATAACAATATTAATGAGAAGGAAAAGAATGAAGAGAAGAAAGACAATAGTCATCACTAGCATCTTAAACTGTAGAGCCAAGGGGAGAGAAAGTGGGTGAAACTCTGGGTGGAACTTCGGAGACATACAGTGCTCCGGCGAGAGCTCTCTGAGAAGGATTAGGAAGGCTTCAACCCACGGAAGCCTCGGGCAAGGAAAATGCAAAGCATGTGAGTCGCAGATGAATTCTTGGATAACCACTGACCTGTGGTCAGGGTAGATTTGTAACCTAGCACAGAAAAATGCAGCGCAAGAAAAGGAAAAGGACATGCATGGGAAATTTTGAGTCTCAGCTCTCCAGAGCAAAGCATGCTTGACAAATACAAACATCTTATATATTTTTTAAAAGTAATCAGAGCAAACGAAAAGCCACTAGGATCCAAGAACCACTCACGAGTAACCCAGACACTCCACATCTTTGCAAGTTCAGTCATGCCCCTAGTACCTGCACTGACCTGGAGTTCTTCCTTACACAGAAGAAAACCCACCTTCATGACTTGGGTATCAGCAACAAAGAAGCACTTTTCTGATGGTCCGTGCTTTCCCAGGTATCCCTACCCCACTGTGCTTTTAAAAGCTGAAGTCAACTTAGCGAGAACACATTTACATGAAGCAGTGTAGAATGAGACAGCACAAGCTGAGCCAAGGCTGGAGGGAACCCGTGGGGACTGGGCAGCTCCTCCAGCAGAGGGATGCCTGGCAAGCTCTTGTCTAGCACGGGTCTTTACTGCAATCACTATGCTTTGCCCATTTTGTATGCTCAACTAAAGGTGGGGGAAAAAACAACCATTTTTCCTAAAGCTTGTCAATTGCAAAAGACCAACTTCTTTAGAGCAACTGTGCAGAGAACCTGTAAGATAGAGATATTGGAGAAGGGGCTCCCTGCCTGCCCAGAGTGGAGCAAACAGTTGGCGTTCACTGGGAAAGAGCACTTGTCATTCCAGTATTTAGGGAGCTGCACAAATGTTGAGAAATGCAAATGCACTCAGAATCGTGCAGAACTCCATAACGTGCCACGCCAGGAAATGAAGTAAAGGCATTTTGGTGAAAGTAAGTGAAATGTCTTGCTAACACCTGCCATTTCCAGAAAAGCCTTTTCTGTAATAGCCCCCACTGACATCTTTATCCTCTATGTTAAAGATGGAAGAGCTCTGAGAGATGTTCTGTCACTAGACAAAATCCTGCAGCCATGGAAAGGGTGCCATGGGAGATAGAAGCCTTACACTCATTTCTAATGCCAAGAGGAGAAGACTTTGGAACCAAGAACGATGCAACCAAGGATTTTATCTACTCTTTGGCTCCAGGACTGTGAGATTGCCCTAGGAAGTCAGGATGCAGCTCACAGCCAGTAATCCCCGCGTAACCCGCAGGTCAAGAGCATCAGGTGAGTGAGTTACAACTGTGCTTTTATCCCCTGGGAGTGGATGAACAAGTCTGTCTAGATCTGAGGTAGGAAAAAGAGGTCTAAATTTTCACGAGAATTAGCTTCTTTTTTCTACAAAGAGACAATGAGGCGTTTCTCCCCTTACCTTCTAGATTGCCAGAGTAAATGTGGAGACAAAAACTCATTTTCTTAGTCCCCAAGAAAGCAGTTGGATTCTTGATGTGATCAAGTTCTTGCACCTTTGATCCAAGAGTTTGGGTGTCCCAAGTGAGGGTACCTGAGGGCCTGTTGGTTTTTATGAGTCCGTGGGTCAGCTCAGACCGGCTGCTGACTCCTCTGTATGCAACAGCTCTCAAAGAACATAGTTTACTTTATAACCGGATCCAACAAGAGTGGGTGTGGCAGTTAAACGGGCTCAATACACCAAAGGTGTTGAGCTGCCAAGGCTAATTAAGAAAGATTTGTTTATGGGGCCATGGCTTGGAAGCAGAAGGCCAGTGTGCTCATGCTGACAGTGTCCAGAGTCAAATGCAGGAGGTTGCATAAGTGCACATAGGATGGATGCTCCAAGGTGGAGAATTGGAGGTCCCCAAAGAGCCCCTCCAAAGTCTCTCCCAATGACTCACTTGGTGGCCCTAGAAGGTCAGGCAGACCCTATCTTAGCCCTTCCTCAGTCACTCTGATCCCCGAGCAATGCAGAACTTTGTAGCACAGACTTTGCTATGGGCCGATGGGGCTGACACGCTGCTCCACCAACTGCATTACTGGGGCTAGTTACCCAGCTTCTAGCTCTCACTCCTGGAGGTCTGTGGTGGGGAATGAGTGAGATGATAACACACATAACACACTTGTCATTAAGTAAACACTGTTGAAAGTCAGGGTGCTCTAAGCCTGAGCTTTCTCTCCTCCTGCTCAACCCACCCCCAGGGTCGTACTGTGGGGAGGAGATCTTGGTTCACTTCTCTTCCGAGGTGCAGTCTTCCCACTGCTCTTCACCTCTCCCAGCAGGACGTCATCCAAGGCATGGCTTTGTTTGCGTGGAGCAGCAGCTGGTGACATCCCTTCACTGTCTGTCCCCTTCTCCATTCAACACCATACAAGATGACCTGAGGCATCAGCCTCCACTCAAGAGTCAAAGTGATGAAAAAGTCAAGGGAAACATCAGAGGGGCACCATAGCTTGGAGCGGCACACTAGGGGGTCTCACACGCTTGCGTGGTGTGGGAGAGCTGGGGCATCACGATGCTCACAGACGGGATGAAATAAATGGAAACTGATGCAAAATTCCATGGGAAAAGGAAATTATGTTTTCAAACACTTATAACCAGTTGTTACAGAGGAGAAAGAAGGTAGTAGGTTGCTATGTCCTGAATGTGTCCCCAAAATTTCTATGTTGAAACTTAATTGCCATGTGATAGCTTTAAGAGGGTAGGGGGTTTTAGGAGGGGACTAGGGGATTAGGGCCCTTATACAGGGGCTCGAGGGAGTTGGTTCATTCTCTTCTGCTGTGAGGACACAGACCTTCCGCCTTCCACCATGTGAAGCCACAGAGCTCAAGGTGCCGTGTTGGAAGCATAGACCAGGCCCTCACCAGACACCAAACATACCAGTGCCTTGGCCTTCCCAGCCTCCAGAATGGTGAAAAATAAATTTATGCTGTTTATAAATTACCCAGTTTCTAGTATTTTGTTATAACAGTACAAACAAACTAAGACATGGGTGTAAGTAAAGCTGCTCGTGGCAACATTTCCCATGTGAAGTCTGGCTGGGGGATGACCCACACTAGGAAGCAGCAATACGGTGAGGGAACAACAGCAGGAGGAGAGACCCCAGGCTCGTGCTAGACCTCACCTTTCCTTTCTGCACAGGCCTCCCTGTGGGCACACGAGCCCTCACCACCACTCACCAGATCCTGAGTCCCCAAACCCAGGCTCACCCCAGCCCACCTTTAAGCAAGTCTGGGTGTGGGGTCCTGGAGAGCATGCCCTGCGACCTCTGGACACAGGGAGAGCAGTGTCCGGGGGGGTAGGGGCTGCAGTCTGAAGTGACAGCACAGGAGGACACGATGGAGACCACTCCCCGGGGGAGATGGGCTCCTCCGAGGGTGACTTTGGTTGGAGAACTCCTCCACGGCTGGCAGCATAGAACGCCTCCTCCCAACCTGCCTGCCCTCTCGCCTCCAGCCAGGGTCAGCCTGGAATCGCTGTCTGTCGGCTCCCCCTGGCTCCCTCCTGATTTTCTGTCACCTGGGCATGTCCTCTAATAAACTCTTTACGCTTTTAATCCCATCCTGGTGTCTGCTTCTCAGAGCACCTGGACTGGCACATGAGCTACTCAGACAGGCTGGGAACTGTCAGAGCTTGGCAGGGGAGACTCCGGCGCCTCACAGGACAGCTGGGAAAGGGCCTTTCCATGACGTCCACAGCAGAGGCCCCCGAGGTGGCTGTCTGAGTCCCCTAGCAGTGTGGCTGTGGGCATGCCTCTTCTTCCTCCCTGGACCCAGCAGATGGCTGCGGAAACACAAATGTGCACCTCTTGCAGGAAGGCATCAATTCTGAGACAGTACAGAAAAAACCCCAAATGAGGAAAATAAATGTTTCCTTAACTACCTCATTCATGTGCAAGGCGGGTGTCTCTTGCACAACAGAGCCAGATCATCTCATGGCTGTGCCAGTGAGTGGTTGCCTCATCCCTGTCCCTGCTCCTGTCTGGGCTCCTGGCCCCTCCAGCCCTGCTGGGAGTGGGAAGAGGCCTGTTGCTAAGCAACCGGGAGGGCGGGGCAGGCACATCTCCTGCACCACAGCCCGGGTCACATGTGGGTCACAATGCGGGTCACAGTGAGCAGCGAAGTGTCCGCCCTGGTGGAATCCTATATCTGCCGGAAAACCAGCCGGCTCCTTCTCACTTCCTTCTCGGTCCTTCCTCCTACCCTGGGTCTTCAGCAAGGAATTCCAAGAAACTCTGAGACTGAGGGCCCAGAAGCTGCCTCCACACCTCTACAGCCACGGCCGAGTCCTCCCTGCAGAGGCGATGTGCGGTGGAGTAAGAAGAGAGGCTCTCTCCTGCCTCTGTCCCTGTCCCTGTCCCTGTGTGCTGTCCCCCGCGCTCCTGACTCGGAGGGAGTTCACACTCGGCCTGGAGCCTCCCGCCTCTGTACCTGCCTGAGGACCACAGTCAACCCAGTGCTTTTCCTTCACTTTTTCTTAAGGAAATTTGGAACTTTGCATGAATTTTATCCTGTTCATGACTAATACTCCAACAGGGGACATTTGGATAAACAAAAACCCTTTGGAGGTGCCTGTGTGATTCAGGGGAAGAGGAGACATTCCCGCTCACAGCACAAAGGGCAGGCCCCTGGGGCAGGGGCAGGACCTTGCAGAGCAGAGCCAGGCTCTGGGTCGCAGGAGTGGGTGGCACTGACGACAACCCAGGTGACAGCAGCGAATCCGTAAAGCTGCCAAGGCAAGCTCTTCCCGGTCTGAGAGCGAAAGGAAAGAAACTCACAAGGCAAGAGCTCCCGGCCTGCACTGTGAGCTTTGTACCATTTGTTGAAGTTCATCCTAACAACCTTCAGGATAAGCTTGATTTTAACCAATGGACAAACAGATTAAAGAAAAGACCAAACACTGTCTCTGGGTACACATTCGATATGTAACCAAGCAGGAACTCAGATCCAGGCCTACCTGTGATGGAGGCGCTTCCCAACCATTGCCTCATGCAGGTGGACGGAATTTCCCTGTGTGAATGGAAGTTTGGGCCTCTGTCCCACTTCTGCTCTGGCTGGTTAGCAAGCAGTGTTAACTGTACACTTTGTGACAGCTGCAAAGCCCTGAACTCATTTTTTTGGGAATCAAGAGTTAAAAAGAATTTTAAGATGAAAATATGGTGGATTAAACAAATGTCTATTTTTGCATCTCAAGAAAAATGGGAGTAAAGGAACAAAAAGGTACAAATCCACAAAGACAAAGAGATAGAAAGAGAGACAACAGCTGTCAAGAGATTTTTACAAAATTCAGGAAGCTGGAAAGCAAATGAACAGCGCAGAGCAGCAAGAGCAGCACAGGCCAGGCACGGCTGAAAGCTGCCCCATTCAGGGCCCATGTGCGGGGCTGCAAATAGGAAAATTTGTTGAAAGCCTCTGTAGGAAACAGATTCTCAGCCTAGGGTTTGAGATTTACTCTGGAGAAAACCAGAAAGGGTGTGAATTTGGGTTCTTCATAGCTTAGGGTTGGGTGCGAGGTGCTGTCTTGGAGACAGAAGAGGTTGTGTGAATGACCCATGACCTTCTTCCTCTGCTCAGCACCCAGGTGCCTAAACATGGCCATGCAGTGGAAGGCTGTCTAGGAAAACTCAATGGGCTGAGAGGGAAGACCTCATGGTACTGACACCTGAGAGTTCTTCCACCTGGCAGGATCAAACACAGCCATCTTCCTCACAGCTCCCAGTGAGCTTCTTAGTGAAATTCCCTTACATGACAGGCAGCCAAGGGTCATCAGACATTTGAGGAAAGGCTCTAACATGCAACAGAAAGATCAAAACAAACACAAGAAGGGAACCTGGAGTACACAGAGACAAAGTAGGGAGCAAAATAGATTTCTAAAATCCATACTTATCTCCAGAGAGAAGAGACAATGTTATAGACATGAAACAAGAACAGGAAGCTAGAAAAAAAGAGTCCAAGAACAAGAAAGAGTACTTGGAAATTTAAATTCTTAGAGCAGGTAAAATAATTGGAAAACAAAGCTGAGTAAACCTCCCAGGATTCTTCAGGAGCAATGATAGGAGAGAAAAGATAAGGAAAGCATAGAATCAGTGTAGGAGATTCAGCATGCACATGACAATAGGATGGGGCAGCTGTGAGAATGAACCCAGCCAGCCTCCAGCTGCACCTGCTGAAACCCCCACAGCTTCTGTTCCAAGGCCGTAGTCCTGCGGGCTGCTCCGAGCCACCAACAGAGTGAGGCAGCGACACCAAGACAAGCTGGTTCCTGGAAGAGGTGGAACTCTCTGACGGGGGCTTTTGCTCCAGGATAGCGGTCACCTAGGAGACATCCCTCCAATCTTCCCTCCCTCTCTCCTTCACAGGTGTCAGATTTACTCAGCCCCCCAGGGCCCCCTCCCCACATTCTCTCACAGCCATCTCCCTGCAAAAAATTCTTTCATTTTTCATCCTGTCCTAGCATCTCCTTCTTGGAGGACCCAGACTAGTAGGTGCAAGTTCCAGAAAGAAAGAACTGAAAAAATATAGGAAGAATTAATATATATATGTATATGTATATATTTAATTTCTCGTAATTAAAGACCATTAGTTTCCAAATTGGACGGGCCTACTAAGACCCCAAAATAAAAAAATTTTAAATACCAACATCAAGGCAATTTTATGATATTTTAAAACATTGGCAATAAAGCCAAAGAAATATATTGCACAAAAATGATTATGAACAATTGTGAACCACAAAAGGGCACCTAAACCCCAAAAGCAACACAGCATGCTACAAAAAACAGTGGAGCAATTCCAAATTGAAATTGCGAGGGAAAATGATTTGATTCGTAGTCTAACCCTCAACGGAATGTGCAGATGGAATAAAAACGATTTCAGATATACAAGAGTCAAATGCCTCTTCTCCAGACCATTCCCCAGGAAATTACTAGAAGATGCATCCACCAAAAGAGAAAAGAAACTCAGAAAGTGGGATATGAGAAATCCCAGACACAGGGGCTCCCGCACAAGCAAGTGAAGAGACTTGCCTGGGTGAAGTGGAGGGCCGCCTCGGGGGACACCTCCCAGCCGGCCCGAGAACAGCACGGAGGGCTGGCTGCCTCTCAGGGAAAACGGGAGGCCACGTTGCCCATGTGTGTTAGGAGGAGGTTTATGGCTCTGAAGGAGATTTCCAGGTTGAATCAGTGACAGGACATATATAGAGAACTAGGTAAAGAAAACAAGAAAATTGTTAACTCCACTAAAAGCAAACATTTATAAAGGAGAGAAAATGTATTTATCATACACTAAGTTGGCTCAGCTGTGAACAATATTTAAAGAGTCATAAGAATGTAAACACCGAGTCTTGATCTAATAAAGCTTTTGATCTAGCTATATGGGGAAGATAAAGAGAAGGGAAGTACAGAGAGGATAGTGAGAACAAGAGCCTTTTTAAACTTTATATGTACATTATTTTAATAAGAATAAATGTAAAAGACACAGTCCCTTTTTATCTCTGAAGAATTTGCAATGCAACATGAAGTTAGGCAAGACAGAGCACATGCACCAGTGGTGGGTCTCTGTGCTATTCAGAAGGCGCCTTTGACCTGCCCTGAGCCATAGTTCACGCACCTCAGCCTGTGCATAGCCGCCACCTTCCCAGGTGAGAACGGTGCAGTGACCAACAGGGACTGGCTCCGGGTGTTTTCGCCCAGCATTCACTTGTGGGAGGAAGAAAAGGTGGATGGATCCCCCATTGACTGCTGTCATCGTCACCTGCACGTGGGGGTCTCACCCCATTTTCTCCGCAGGCCCTCTCAACATTTGGCTGGGGCAGGGACCTTTTTCAGAAACACAGCTCCAAAGCTAATGCCATCAGTATTGGGACCACATGGTTGTGATATTTTTCTGGTGGATAATATTTTCCTCTCCTTGACTCTAACGCTAGAGAAAGGGTCTTGTTTGGCAACGTGGAAACCATCCTAGGCAGCTCTCAAGAGTCAGACAGGAGGAGGCGCGCAGCGTCCGCCGGGGAGAATCACTGATGTATGATTCTAGCACCACAGTCTCACGCGTTTTGCAAAACAAGCTTGTTGACATGCTGTTCAAACAGACCGACTTGAAATCTTTGCTTCACCTAGGCCCAAACCTACAAGCTGTCTCCCATCTGCAGGCAGGGAGTCCCAGGCCACCGCCCTCTGCCTCCGGGGAGCCCTGTGAGTGCCTTCCTACCGCAAGCCACGCCACGTGCAACAGGACGGCGACTCTGCCGCGATGGGTTCTCTAGTCTGTGAGGCTTGAATGTCTTGAGAGCCAGTGTCTGGTGAATGAGTGACAGTAAAGTCTGAATGTTTTTGCTACAGAGAAGAACCAGATGATCCACTGAGGTGATGAGAAAGAAAGAGCGTTGTTACACATGCTTCACAACTGAAGGGTTTGAGAAAGCCGCGTGCAGGAAGTGAAAACTCTCCCCCGGAACACTGCCTGCCCCTGAAGATGAGAGCATATCCCTCGCTAAGAATTCCAGGTCGAGAGACTCTTTTAAAAAAGGGAATGGAATTGAATGAAGGGAGGATTTTGATGATTCCATTTAATTCATCTAAAGCTTTTTGAGGATCTTACTAAGTAAAAAGCATCACGCTAGGCACTTTGGCAGTTACAAGGATGAATAAAACGGGGCCCTTGCCCTTCAAGAGTTGGACATCGTGTAGGGGAGAAGACAGTCACAAACACAACAAGGTGTAAATACACTGCACAGGTCATGAGTATGTGGAAGTGGTTACTTCCAGCTGGAAAAATTGGGGAAGCTTCGAAGAGTTGGCGCTGTCCGCACTGGGCACTTTGGGAAGATTAAAATTACAACAGCTGGTCATGGGAGGTGGGCAGTGGATGAAGGAGAGTTGGAGGCCAGGGAGCAAAGGTGGGCTACCCAAGTGAGCAATGCTGGCTTGAGAGAAGAGGTGGGGGTCGGCCTTCATCCTCCTCTACCTGCCAATGCCCCTCTGCACAGCTCCGCTGCCTCCCGCGGGGCAGGGACACACGGGATGCAAACGGGGCGTGTGTGATGCTCGCGCCATCGGACGATGCCAACTGTTCTTTTTTTATTTTCTGTCTGGGGGAGTTTTAAAGATTTTACCCAGAATTTCATATTTATATATGTGATTTATATTTTGACAGCTCTGGTAGGTTTTTGACAGATAGAAAATTGTTTCTTCTCTAGGACATCGTGGTGCACATCGAGTAGCCCAAATCTCACGTGGAGGGACACACACCTGTGGTATGGAACTGCCACGCCACCGGTCAGACTGGCGGTTAAACAAAAAGGAGCAGGCGCCAGGAGGCTGCACACTTGGCCTCATTCCACTCTCCCCAGGGTTTCCAGAAAAAGATGCCGTCCTCCAGTCATGCCCTGAGGCCTTCTTGCCTCCCAGAAATGCTCCAGAGACTGAATAGATTTTAGTCAGTTCCCCTGGAGCAAGTGCTACGTCAATTCTAAGCAGCAACCGTATTTTTCCATCTCCCGGCCCTTTGAGATGAATAGAACATTGCTGCCCGCTCTTGCCTGCGGGTAGACGACCGCAGCGCTGTGACTGGATGTGACTGGATGTGACAGGCCTCTCCTGGGAGTGGGACCGTCCCGGCTGTGCACTCCTAACCCCGCAGCTTCTCAGACGCGTGCCGTCACAAGAGAAGCATCGCTCACGAGCTCACACGAGACTGCGCTCGTCTCCTGGGCTCTGCATCTCGTCCCCGCTCCGCCTGCCACCTCCGCAGCAGCTCTCTCGTCACAAGCACGGGGAGGAGACCGGGCGGTGAGAGACGTAGGTGAAGATGAAAATCCATCTTCCATTGCAGTTCGCAGGCTCTTCCATGTTCTCTCTTGTCTCTTATCTGTAAAGGAGGCAAAGAGGTACTTTTGTAAATCCTCATTTTAGAGACAAGGAGACAGAAGCTTAGCAAGATCCGCTCCTGGAGGGCCTGGAACGCCCTTCCAAAGGGATCCTGGTCTAGGCAGTTAGACCAGCGGCTGTGACCAAGCCCAGGCCCTAACTCTGTGAACTTGGCTGTTCCAGTATTTTCCACAGCTAGATACCAAACCAGCAATCGGAAAAGCTTTGCACCCATATCCCTCCGGGCTGCTGCTTCTCGGAATAGAAAGAGAGGCTCATACATTCCTTGAATCAAAAGGGAATTTAGAAGTCCCCTCCGGCCTGCCCACATTTGCTGTGCCTTCTCTCCAACAGCATCCATCCAGACACCTGGGCCTGCCAGTGATCTTCGTAAGCACGAGGACCCTGGGCCCAGCACTCCAGAGGTGCACTCCCAGCAGCCCAAGTGGAATAGGACCATCACCTCCTTCGTTCTGGGTACAGTGCTCCTGTTAATGTCCCTTGGAACTCACTGGATGATTTATATTGAGCTAGAGGTGACTTTTGTTTTGTTTACAAATGCTGAAGAACCCATATATGCCCCAGCCTGCACTTGCATGGCTTGCTGGCAGTGACGTGTGCAAGAGCACACAGATGAAAAGTGGGGCTCCCACTCAGCAGTCCCATCTTTCTCTTTCCTAACTCTTGCAGAACTTTGTTGGCATGTCTCTCATCCCTTATGCATGAGAGTGGCTTTCTCCCATACTGGTTCCAAGTACCCTGGAGAAGGGCACCTCTTCCAAGTCACTGCTGTATCTTCCAAAGTTCCTCGAGCTCCAAAGCTACAAAGGGTGATGCCAAGTCCAAAGAATGAGTGAAGGAATGACTAAAATTATGTTTCTTCTTTTCTTTGCCTTGTACCACCTGCTAATGCAGGTGCCTGTTCCCCTGTAAAGTGCCACCACCCTCACAAAAATGTTTATGAGAGAGTTGCCAGCCCATGTCTCACATGTGCTCAAGACCGAGGCGCAAGTTGCTCAGGCTGCCATATGCACACAGAGCACACCGCATCTCCCGTGGGGACCACCAGGACATGTGGGGGCCCTGTACTGTGCCATCTGTGTACTTTTCATTAGGGGCTTTCTATTTGCTGGAGAGTCACCAAGACCCACATGCATGGGGGCTGGGCTACGGGCGCCGAGTGGCCTCCAGACACTGTTCATAACCAAGCCTTCTCTCTGAAAACCGAGGCTGCTCACTGGTTGTGACAGTCGGGCTGACGGTCCTGCCTTAGGGCTCCACTCCCACTGGCAGCCCACTGACGCTGGGAAGACCACCCCATGGACCACCCCACTGCTTCCTCAGCCTTGCCCAGGCTCGTCATAATCCCGCAGAGCAGAGAAGGAGCAGATGGCAGAGAGCCCTGCTCCTCACACTCCTCTGTTTAAGAGGAAGTCTGGGCGGAGCAGGGAGTAAGGTCAGAGTGCCACGCTGGGGACCACTGTCCAGCCAACGGGAGAGGCGCAAAAGAGGTCCCCAGCCTTCCACTGCAGTGAACAGTGGCCTGTGGGTCTCCGTGGCTTTTCACTGCAGCATCTCAGACACTTTGTTCCAGATTCTCAGCTGACTCACACGTGTCCCCATAAAATCAGAAGTCAAGTCAAATTGTAGGACTAGCATTATACATTAGGAGTTGTACTTCTGCGAAAAGAAAACAAACAAATCAAATCAAAATAAGATGTAACAGATACAGAAAAAATTTTAAAAAGCGAAAATACAAAGTAAATTTAATAGTAATTTTATAAGCCCAGTATGTGTGACGGTTTTTAGCCATGGTCATAGGCTTAAGGAAAACCACTTGAATAAATCAGATAGCCAATAGATGAGGCCTGTTGTAATTTGTGACCTGCTTTCTTATTTTGTGTACATGGTTTTCAATACTTCCCGGAGGGAGTCATCTAGGTGCAGCATGTAGTATCAGCAAAACACAGACATTTTCTTTTTCAATTAATGTATATTAAAGAGTTTCATAGATTAGTTTCTATTATCAGCAGAAACTACCTATTGTAAAAATTTAATTTCAGCTTTATCCTGTCAGGTGAAAAAGGCAGAATTTAGAGGGGCAAAATTCTTATTATGTGGAGTCTTGGTCTGATAGCTTGGGAAAAGCTGTAGCATAAAAACATCTCCTTCTCCTGATTTGTAGCTTGAATGCCTCTAATTATGATATTTGGCAGTTTGGTGAAATTTTCTTGTGGCCCATGCATGAGGCATGAGGCTTGCTCTCTTAAAATTTGTCTAGTTTTAGGATATAAGGGCTTTAGGAACAGAGCCGGTTTTGTTTTTCTGCTGGAGAGTTGTAGCAAGATATTGAATAAAATTAGGGGAATTTAGGATCTAGTACAGTCTAGTTGTAGATAACAAGAACTTAAAGAGTGCATATGGCTACAATCTAATAATAGGTGTTTATAGATTTTCTTTAGAAGCATAACTTTTTTTTTTTTGGAAGGAGGAACTTGATATTATATTTGAAAAGTGAGGGGTAAGGATATAGATAAAGAACACAAATATTGACACAGAAGATTTGAGTTCAAGCATCAGCTTTGTGAATAGGGTATGGGGTGTCATTTAAGCCTTCCCCAGAAAGGCTGAGGATAATAATGCTCACCTGTGAATGCTCTAGACTTATGTGAATCACATGAGTTGGTGTATAGGCATTGAACAAATTACTATGGAACAGACAAAATTCAATTTGATAATGTACTCTAGGTAGACTAAGCCTGAGAGACAATCTCTTCAAACCTCCATGGCTTCTCAAATGTGGTTAAAAAAATTTCACATTGAATCCTAGTAGCCAATCCCACCCCTCCCAACATATAAGACAAGGCATGCAACAAAGACAGGTCTATCCTGCCATTTAGGGAAAACAAAACCTAACTACTGAGTGATTAACCAGTGATGTTTTTGGAGACAGATCTTGACCAAAAGAGGGACAGGTGAAAGTGATTAGAGTCAAAACAGAGTTGCTACCAGTAAGAAAATCCCGGCAATTAGACGTGGGGAAGGCCAAAAAAAGAGGGTTCTCATGCTTGTATGCCTGAATAAGGAAAACTATGACAAAAGACTGCAAATACCACAACCTTGAGCAAAGCCCATCACAACTTTACACCAATGAAATTTCTTCAAGGATATTTGCCTTGTAACTGGCTGTCCAATCTCAAACTGGTGTCACCTTTGTTATTGGTATTTGTATCCAAAGATATAATTTTAAAACAATTGTGTAATACTACTCATTTTTCCTTTAAAAATCTTTGTCATATTTTGCCTCTCTGAATATGCACGTAGTTTTCTATGGCACACATATTTCCATTGCAATGCTTTATTTTCAAATAAGTATCTTTTTTTAGGAAAAAAAAAATCAGAAGTCAAGACAGGTAAGTTCACACGTTCACAGCCGGTCACCCATGTGCTCGTGAATGCTCGCACGAAATGCGGAAAGTGGGCAGGCGCGAATCCCTGCTGCACAGATATCACATAGTTATGAACACGAGGGCAGCTTCCCGAGCACTCGAACCCTGGCTCTGGAAATTGCCACCTTCTGCAATGACAAAGCACAAATAATTTGGCCAGTCCAGTGACCTTGAAATTGACCTTTTCAGCCATATCATCTGATATGAACAGTCTTTTCCTACCAAGGTGGCCTGCCCCACACCTCACCATGTTGCTCAAAGATCCACCCACAAAAAATGCCATGGTACAGTCTTCTTGATATCCACACTGCCTACAGAGCACACTATAACCCCAGGCCCTTTGCAGAATATTTAAGAACTTTCAAAGAGGGAGTCTCACTGGCCTTTCAGCCAGGGTCCCTGCTGTTTCGCTAGACCTGCTGTGTCATGAGAATTTCATCCAGGGGAAGAAAACATGCTTTAGAATAAGGGCCCTGTATTTCAGGGTGACAGCCTCAGGGAGCTTGGGTAGTAGGAAAAACACTGAACTGGGAGTGGGAAAATCTGGCTTTGAGGTCTGCCTTTGCCACTTTGTAGCAGTACAACCTTGGGGTGGTTACATAACCCCTCTGAGTGTCACCTTTGAATTTGTAAAAAGGACAAATTGTACGTGCCTTACACTACACTGTGTGAACGTGCCTTGCAACGGCTCCATACTACATACACATCACTTGCTATGATTGCTGTTATTATGTGTAATACTAAAATCAAATATAACAGGGACTAGGAAGTTAGTTAGTTAGTTCTGACCTGGTTAGTTTTGAGTCCTCTACCAACGCAGAGCCGAGGCCAAGTCAGGCCTTCCGCAGCTGCAATGTGCAGTAGAGACAGCTGTCTCCAGTGGCCCCGGGACCGCAGGGCTCTGAAAATGGAGGTGTTGGGGGTGGGGACGCCCTTTGGAAGTCGTAAAGCACAAAAAAGGCTGTGTGAGGCCCAGCTACTAGGACGCAGAGCTGTACCTGCCCTTGAGCAAGAATCCCAGTGGAGAACTCTGCTCTTTCCAGAGTTCTTGGCATTGCTTCGTCCTCTGGCCTTTTACACAGCATCTTGGGGAGCATTACTCTAGGTGACCACTGGCCAAGGGACAGCAGCCAGAGAAGGGTGAGGGCTTCCCTGGCCTCACAGCTCTGGTCGGGTTAATAATCTTGTCCCATTACCCCTGTTGCCCTGGTGCCTTGGAGCAGAAGTGACCTGGGCCTGTCCCATTCCAGTTCCCCACCCCCACCTGAGCAACCCTGGCCTCACCTTGCCCTGCCTGGCTCAGTAAGCAGAAGCCATGAGCTCCCGTCCCCATGTCCCCTCAGAGTTCGCATGTAAATCCTCCATCTTGGCCGCTCGTTCACCAACAGCTTTGGGACTTGGTCTCTTCCCTCAGAAACGGCACTGGGGTTAATGACTGCCAGGTTGTCTGGGGAGGTGATTCTCTGGGAACAAGTGAATGTTGCCTGTCTTCTGATGTGACCAAAAAGGGAGCAGGGTTGTCTTTTTCTGAGGCCCTCTAGAGCTCATCAGACCCTCACGTGATTCTTCAACCCCCTGGCGGGTGTGTCCACCATCAGACAGATGTGGGAGTCCCACTCAGAACCTCCCACCTGGTAAGGGACTGTGTCCCCTTACCCAGTAAATGTCCCTTTGCCAGAGGATGTGTGGGGTCTGCTGAGCAGTTTGGAAGGGAGTCTGACCCTCTGTGTCTTCTGATGTATCTGAAGGAAAATAAGGCCAAATACGCTGTGGCTGGGGCACTTTCCAGGAAAGAGCAAGTCTCATGTGGCAGACTTCAACATTTCAGTCCCAGGAACTTCCTGTTCAACAGCCATGGCCAGAAGCCATGCAGTCATCACTCTTCACACCCTTGTGGGAATCCAGCTCCTCCAGCCACGCTCCAGTCATGACTCAACTTCCCGTCCAGCCCTCTCCCTGTGGCAGAGACGAGCGGGGCAAGCCACCACGGGTGTGCTAGTTCCCAGCACAGTCCTAGAGCTCACTGTAAATTAATTGATGAATTAGCATTGCCATCTTGATCTGTGGAGATGGGTGTTCTCGGGAGATGGCTATACTGGAAATCGGGTGTCTGAACTTGCCAGGGACGTGACAAATGCTCTACACCATGTTACATTCTGGGATCCCTCAAAAGACAGACGACTTCACCTCCATGGAAACGCCAGACCATCACCAAACCAGAAACCGTGTCTTCTCCCTATACAAGCATATACAACTATCTATCTACCTGCCAGCACCCAGGGTAAGCATCCTCGTGGGGCAGAGAACACAGCCTTATTCATCACTGTGCCTCCAGAATCCAGCACAGAGCCTACTGCAGAGTAGCGATCAACAGACGTTTGTAGAACAGATGATTTAAAAATGAATGAATGATGTCAGCATACAGACGGTAAGTTAAAGAAATGGTTCTACTTTTTCCCTCATCCCAAATCCCAATAAAACAACAATCTTAAAAAAAAAGCATAAACCCTCAAAGGTGAGAAGAACTGGAGAGAGACAGTAACAGCAACGTTCCTGAGATCTGGAAAGCAGATGCATTCTACACTAGTGCAGGAAAACCAGCAGCCAGCACTGTTGACACTTCAGAATCCCCAAATGCCTGGATGTCTATGGCACTGTCAACCTCTGGAAGTGGGGGGGAGGGTTGAACGAAGCAACCAGAAAGGGAGCATGGGTTGTGAGCTCTTCAGAAAGCGCTGTACTTGGCCTCCAGATCCCCTCCCTGACTCAGCCCAGGCAAGGAACTTCAGGCCTGTCCTGGCAGAAGACTGGAGATTTGTTCTATGGAGAGGGGAAAACAAAGGGCTCTCTTGACTGAGGGACACATAGCACCAGTAAAGATGGGATTATCACACCCTGAGAAAACGAGAGTTAAGTGAACATATCCACACTGCATGTCAAGACCCTGACTCTCTCCTCCAACTCGATTCCAGAAGACTTGACCCTCCAGGCAGAAGACTGAAGAATTGTTCCTGAGGAATCTGACTATCCCAAAAGGAAAATCTGATATCAAGTATTCCTGTGATGAAATGGCCCAGCCAGAGCATCTTCCTGGGAAGGCCCAGAGCCTCCTCTTACCAGGTAACCAGGTATCTGAAGAGCAAAATTCACAGATGATCTTGGTGGAAACAGACACTATGCAGGAAGAAAACTGCAAACAGAAAGAAAGCTACAAAAAAAAATCTTTCAGAGAGTATATAAAAAGGGGTCTCTTGGAAATTAAAATATGAAAGCAAAAACAAAGATCTCAATGGAAGAGTTAAAAGAAAAAAGTTGAGAAAATCTACCAGGACATTGAGCAAAAACGTAAAGAGATAAAGGTAGGAGAAAAAAGATAAGAGGTTTACAGTCTGACATTTAAGTGACACGATTCCAGGATGAGAGAATGGAGAAAACAAGAAGGAGGAAATCATCAAAGAAACATTGCAAGAAACTTGCCCAGAAAGGAAGGCAATGATTAAAAGGGCTACTTAACACCCAGCACAAAGGATGAAAATAGTCCTGCTCATGTCACATCGTTGTGAAATTTCATGCCACTACTGACTGAGGGAAGATCCATTAGTCTTCAGAAAGGAAAAAGAGGACCCATGAAAGGATCAGGAATAAAACTGGCTTTAGGCTTCTCAACAATATCATAGAAAAAGTTGAAAGAAAATAAGAAATCCCTCCAACATGCTGAAGGAAAATGATTTCCAGTTTAGAATTCTACACCTGGCAAAGTTGTCAATCAAATAGAATAGAAATATTTCCAGATACGCAGACTCTTAAAATTTTACCTTTCATGCTCTCTTTCTCAGGAAGCAAATGTAAGATGTGTTCTTCCCAAGAAAAAAACTCCGTGGGATTTGGGAAACAGGGGATGCGATATGGGAGAGAGGCAAAGGGAAAAGAGACCCCAGGAGCCAGCTGTGCACCAGGCAGAAGGCAACCAGTCGAGACCAAAGGGACAGAAGGTGCTAGGGAGATTTCTCCAAGAGATCGAACTAACAGGGTGTCTGATGCATCTGCACATCTTAAGAGGAGACTGGACCTGCAGGTGGAAATTTTTCATTGAAATTGGTGATGAGAGCAAAGAAAACTAAGCAAATGAAATTAAGACAGTTATTCCAGAGAAGACAAAAAGTTGTGCAAGAAAGACAAAGCAATCTGGTTTGCTGCATGGATCTCTGTGGATAGAATGTCATAGACATGATAGTATTCAAACTGAGCATTTATACAACCAATATTGTGACTTCCTTGCCAAAAGAGAAGTAAGAAGGATGTGTGAGTGTGGTAGGAAGAGAGGGGGGGGAAAAGAGCTAAGTTTCCATCTTCAATGATGGAAAGTTAATAGATAGTCTCTAAAAGAGAAGCATCTATAGTATTTCTATAAGTGTGTCATTTAGAGACACGCAGCAAAACCAAAGGGAAAAATAGCCCAAAGAAATGAAAATGGTGGCCTTGAGATTGGGAGATAGGTGAAGTGGAGGCCCAACTGTTTTTGTTTCAAACTATTTTGAACAATGTGATGCTTCAAATACATGCATATATTACTTTAATAGGACAGAAACTAAAGATAAGAATGCATGAACAAGTAAATAATTAATACGTGGATTGGACCTGGTGTGAAATCCCTTTCAACCACTAGGTGGTGCTATTGGTCCCTTGTAGAAACGATGCCAGGGCGGGGCCGGGCCTTACTAGTGCCATTTCTAGGGAGTTTTCCGCAAAACAGAATGGAGATTTTTATCAATAAAGTTAGGAAGGAATTAAAGTTGTTATTTTCTTTCCTCGTTAAATATTCTCCTTCGCGGAGTGGGACGAACAACCGTTGTCCCTCGTGGTGCAGCAGCCGGAAGCTCAGCCTTGGCGGTGCAGCCCTGTCCTCCAGGAATGCAGATTCCGTTCCGCAGTCACCTGCGCGGCCAGGTGTGGCAGGTGTCTCTCTCCGGCACCTGAGCCTGCACTCATGAATGAGAGGAAATTCAGGAATGGGAAGCTCGTTTTAGGGAGGCCGAAGGTACCAGGGGTGCTATGTACGGTCCGAATTCAGTGAAATTCAATGAAAAGTGAATTTGGAATCCTCAGGTGGCAGGTGAGCAGCTTATCTACTGGGAGAAGCGAGGCATCCACACGGATGTCAGGCTACTTTCCCAGGGAGCATGTTTGCTTTTCTTTTTGAGATGAATGTGATACCTATTTAACAAGTCCTGCAGCGTGACCAGTGACATGTCGGGAGCCTGATCAATGGTTGGCTTTCCCCCCTCGGTCCTATTTTCCGTGACTTTTCTGGGTCTGTGGTTATATTTTCCTGACCCCTGCGGTGCCGCAGGCTTGGGAGACAGGTGCTACTAAACAGATGTTCTATTAATGAGGGGCCCCACCCTGGCCAGCGCCACCCGGATCCTCTCTCATTCCCTTGCCCCAGGTGTGAGCGCAGCCTCTTCCCCTGCCCTCTCCACCCACTCCAGACAGCTAAGCTATTTCTCAGGATTTAGTCTTCTCTCTGTAGATGATGTTCCCGAATCCCCACCCCATCCCTGACCCCTCCTCATCTCCAGACGCCCGTCCCCGCCTCTTCCCAGACGTTCTGCGGGCGGCTTGCCAGGCTGCAGGGAGCATGCGGCGGTCTGGGGGCAAACTCTGCAGCTCTCCCTCTCCAGCCACCTGCTGCTCCCGACTTCCCTGTCCTGTTGCCAGGCCTGCACACATCCAGTGAACAGTCACTGAGTGAAAGGTATGACACCAGACACTGGGAATTTAGTGGTTTTAAAAAATAAGGTCTGCTCCTTCAGGGAACTTGTAGACTGCAGGTAGAGGATAGAGGCAGAGCGCAGAACTCCCAGCACACTCGGTCAGAGAGCTAGGGGAAGGACACGGAGGGGCAAGATGTCCGGGAAGGAGGCCTCCGTGTCCCTGGAGAGTCGAGACTTTAGCCAGCTCAGCTCCAAGCCATCCAGTTTCATTCCTCTTCTCCTTCGGGTCCCAGTGCTATCAGGCACTTGGTTCTGTTGAGCCTTTCTCAGCTGTGTCTGCTACATCATGCTCTTCCAAACCCTAATGTGCACATGAGTCACCGGGTACCTTGTTAAAAGGAAGATTCTCTTCAAGCAGGGGGAGCGTGGAGCCTGAGGGCCTGCACTTCTCACACGGCTCCGGGGGGCGGTGCACTGAGTCCCAGTGTTCCTTCTCCCACTGCTCTTGCCCCCCGCCCTGGGTGCAAACAGTGCTGGGGCCTACGCCCCCAAGGCTCTCTCTGCCTCTAACCCTAGACTGTGCAAAACGGTAGCCACCAGCCACAGTGCCTACTTAAAATTAATCAAAATTTAAAATTCCATTTCTTCTTTACAGTACCACATTTCACATGTTCGATAGCTCTGAAGTGCCACATTATACAGAAAAGACATCAAATATTTCCTTCATTGCAAAAGTTCTGTTCAATGGCACTGCTTATAATAATATTCTCAGCCCAGCCTAAACCGTTCACACACTGACTGCCATCCTCGGCAGACAGCAAACTCCTTGAAGGAAAGTCCTGTTCCTCTTGTCATTTTTTCTATCCCCAGAACCTTCCACATACCCTGTTTCATTTGAAAATATTTACTGATCATCTTCTATGCTGTGTGCCACACTGGGAGTAAGTGGTACACAGAGGTGAACCAGACAAACACGGTCCCTATAATAGAGGAGGTCACAAAATAAGCTCTCCATAATTCTTCACTGAAATGAGTAAATGAATAAATAATACACAAAACACCCCAGGAAAATCTTCACAATGACATTCACAATTTTCTACAACTCAGAGATTTTCAATCATTACTTTCAATCTGCAGAAAGTCCAAAGCTGGGGACCAAGGACCCTCTGAGAAGCAGAGAGGCACTGTGGTTAGCCTCTTCCTTTTCTAGGGCTGCCAAGACAACATGCCACAGACTGGGTGGCTTCAGCTACAGAAATGTGTGTCTCACAGTCCTGGAGGCTAGAAGTCCAAGATCAAGGGTGTGGGCAGGGTTGGTTTCTCCTGAGGCCTCTGCTTGGTTTGCAGGTGGCCGTCTTCTCTGTCCTCACAGGGTCTTTTCTCTGTACCTGAGCATCCCTGCCATCTCCCTATGTGTCCAAATTTCCTCTGCTTACCAGGACAGCAGGAAAACTGGATTAGGACCCACTCTAATGGCCTCATTTTAATTTACTCGCCCCTTTAAAGGCTCCATCTCTTCTAACTCAGGGGGGAGGGGGTGGCAAGGCAACATACTTAACTTAAACATTTGTACCCCCATAATATGCTGAAATTTAAAACAAGGCTCCATCTCCATATATTGTGACATTCTGAGGTACTGGGGTTAGGGCTTCCACATACGAATTTGGGAGAGACACGGTTCAGCCCCTAACAATTAATTAGCAATATGATTTTGGAATCTAAGAAGACCAGGTTCTGACAGCAGTTCTGAAATTCACTATTAGTAGCTGTGCCCGAGAGAGAGCACTTGACTTGTCTGAGCCCGTTTCCTCATCTGAGAAGTGGTGACCATGCTCCCTTCCTCCCACGTGGTTAGGAAAAGCACAAGCAGTTGCTGATGTGAGGCCCCAGCAGAGCTCAGCACATAGCAGGCGCTCAATTAATTACAGCCACTGTCATCGCCACTTTATCTCCTGATACCCAGGTGGCCATTTTTGCCTTCCTGCTGGTCCCTGAACACAGAGCCCTGCCTACCCTGGACTCTCATGTTCAAACCCTGGTCTTCCTCCTGGCTCCCTCCAAGGCCCCTTGTTGCTGTGGCCACTCAGCCCCTATCCTTCAGGCTTTCTCAGCATTTCTGGCAGTTCCACACCACCGCCCAATTAGCACCTAGGAATTAAAATCATAGGTATTAATGAGTCTGCTAACTTTTCCTGCACATGTGCCAACCTTCCCCATCAGATGGATGTAAGGCCTTTGAGATTACAGCCCACATTACACATTTTAGCTTCTCTCAAAGCGCCTGTCACAGCATCTCAGACATAGCGGGACTTCATCAACCCCAAGGGCTTATGAATATGAAATACTTACATGTAGCCAATATTCCCTGATTGGCTAGGTGTGTGCACACACCTGTGTTTGTGTGTGTGGAGAGTTTCAGCATTAAAAAAACCCACAGGGAAGGGAAACACCACATTCAAGCTGCTGGTTGCTCGTCTCTTGAGGGAAGAGGAGGCAATCCAGTGTGGGTTCAACAGTGCTGGCAATGTTTTGCTTTGTTTTGTAAACTAGGTGGCAGCTACACAATTATTTGTTAAGTGTTGCTAAGTGATACTTCATTAACTGATAGATATCTGCTGTTCATAGATGAGCTAATGTGCATGCACAAATAATATATGAGGAATTCTCCTGACATGAGAGAAAATATTCAAAATATTTGTTGTAGATGAGATTTAGTTAGGGTTTCAGAGTATAACTCAAGAAACTCTTTTAATTAATATATTATCTGACAGGAAATATTTATGAGACATTACCAACCTCATAAATGCAAATGGAATTTCTACAAATAGGAGGAAAAATAATTTCCTGTGTCATAGTCTAAAGAGAAACCTTTAATGGTGAGCTTACCTCCTGCTCAATGAAAGAAGGTAAGAGCGATGACGGGGAGAGAGGAGGGCTGTGTTCCAACAGTGGCAGCACACATAAATCCGCTGCTGATCTCAAGCTCCGCCTCATCCCCTTTCAGGCAACGAAAGACCCACGTAGCATCTTGCAAAGCTCCCACGATGGTTGAGCAATTGTGTCTCCTGCCCTCAAATGCTGTGGGTGCTCTTTGGCAGACTTGGGCATGGAAAAGTTAAGGCTCCCGTAAGTTGACAACAACTAGTTGGGACTAGAATCCACGAATTTCTCATTTTTCAGGTCTAGGCTGAGAACTGGACACAATTTGTCTCCTGGTCTAATGTCCCATCACTGAGAGAATACTTGCAAACAATATTTCCAGACCACCCTAGGTTTTGCTTTAAAAGTCAGCCAGGCTTCTTTCACGGGGCGGAAGGAGTAGCACTGTCTGCACTTTATCCAAAGGCAACTGCTGCCCCAGCACAGAGTGCCTCGTCAGGGCTCACTACATAAATCTACAGTGTCTGTTATCTGGATCTCATAACTACACTGTCAAGACCTCTCCCATGAACTGGGAAATTAGCCATTGACAACTTTTTTCTCATAGTGTTGAATCATAAGACCAACCAATATATGATGCATGAGCACCAAGACAGGCTAAGTCCCCTAAGGGGACTGTCCTAAAGGGACAGAGACATTTGGTTAGTCAGGACCTATTGCAGCCACACTGAGTAACCAAGCCCTCTACAGAGAGAGAGGAGGGACATTCAGGAGGCAAAGCCTGGCAAGACCAATCTACACAGTGTCCCTGGGGAGAGTACCTGGGCAGTGGGCTGTGTGCACGCTGGTCTCTGTGGCAAGAGGAGCCCCCAGGCCATGAGACTAAGTTTCCATGTCACTGTGTTTAGGAGAGAGGATTGACTCAGGGCACAGTGCCAGTGACAAGCATTTTTCTCACTGCAACTTAATAAAGAGTTTTCTTGTTACAGACATCACTCAATTGATAAATTTTCACTTAGCACCTGTGCTGGATGATAGGGCTACCCCACGCTGATCAAGCTGTGTCTGCCCCTGAGAGAGACGACATCCGAGGGCCTGGCAGCAGGGGTGTTGATCCCAGAAGGCTGAGTGGCAGAGGAGCCAGAGGTATCCACCAGGTGAGAAGGGCCGCCCTCAACAGACCAGTTCCCGGGGACAAGTGCCGGGCCTCTCCAGACAGCGGCCCTCCCTTTGCAGGATGACGTCTGCAGCTGCCTTTCCTACAACTCACCAGAACTAAAGAATAAATTGGTGTAATCATCTCTCCTCCAAGGCAGCGAGGAATCATCGGAAGGGGAGGGCCGGGAGGGCCCAGGCAGCTTTCAGCTCTGCTCCGCCCCTGCCTCGCGGCTGCGCTGCTCCGGGATCGGTCTTTCCGAGGAGGGCGCACTGCCAGGCCATCGCCACTCCGCCGCGGGCCACGCGCCGCGGAGAGAATGTCCAGGCGGTGAGCCGAGAACGGAGACATCAACCTGTCCTCCAGCCAGCGGATCAGGCCCCCAGACCCTCACCCCTACCACAGGAGCGAGAGCCGAAAGCCGTCGGAGCGTGGACGAGCGCCCGGAGGTGGCTCCCTGAATTCACGAAGGAATTCCCCGCTGCTCCGACTCGGGGACAGTGCACCGACGCTCTCCCGGCCGCCCCCTCAGTGCGCCGCAAGGCCCGAGCGGCTTCTCCAAGGCTCTGAGCCAGGATTTCTGCCCTAATAGTTTGCCTTCCTTTCTGTCTCCTCCACCGCACCCACTAAACACTCGGGAGCACTCGCGGTGCTCACACGGGCACGGGGCGCTCATGCACATGCACGGGGCGCTCACACACATGCACGGGGCGCTCACGCACATCCACGCGGCGCTCACACACATGCATGGGCGTTCACACATGCACGGGCGCTCACGCACATGCACGGGGAGCTCACGCACATGCACGGGGCGCTCACATATGCACGGGAAGCTCACACACATGCACGGCGAGCTTACGCACGCGCGCACATACCTCCGTCCCTTGCACCTGCAAGACCGAAGCATCCCAGTACCATCAGCCGGGGTGTAGCAGGGAGATGACGCGAGGCTGGGGAGACGGAGGGCAGTGGACAGCAGAAGGGGGTGGAGGGCTGCCTGCCCGCCCCGGTCTTTCTCCGCCCTCCTCCTCCTCCCGATTCCCGGGGAACTGGCGGCGTCCCCATCACACGGAGCCCCCGCCCACCCCAGCCAGTGCCTACTGCCTCTGCCTGTGGCCCCTTCAGTCGCCTTATTACCCAGAGCTTCATTGTACAGGGGGCAGAGGGAGGAGAACCCTGGGAGAGGAGAGGCGAGGGAGGAGGGAGGGAGTAAGGGCGGGAGAGAGAGAAAGACAGAGAGCGCGCGCGCTCCAGCCAGCCTCCGCTGCTCTCGCTAGAGAAGGGAGTGACCGTAGGGGCCCGAGAGTGAAGGGACAGGATGGCTTAGACACCGCTGCCCACAGGACCCCACGGCAGGAGAGGCTCTAGACTACAGCTAGTCGCAAGGTAATGGCCGGGGCTGGAGAGTCCCCTCAGAAGCCCTGAACCAGCCCCTGCGCGGTCTCTGAGGGACATCCCAGAAGTTAGCATCACTGGGACTTGGAAGATCTGATCTCAACAAGTAAGTTGTCTTCTTTTCCTCCTCCATTTCTTCGCAGCTCACGATTCTGGAAGGCAGGACACCGGGCCAGGTGTCCATTACCGCCAGCAACAGGCTTTCACCGGAACTTGCTTAAGCCCGGGGGTGAGAGCCAGGGGGCTTAAGGAAAAGCTTAGGGCGGTCCCAAATTCAGCTGGGAAACTGGAGTTCTCGGCAGCTGCAGGCTGCCCTGGGCCCGGGGGGCCAGCCTGTGGGAGAGCTGTGATTATCTCCCCTTCTGGCAGAGAGCAGGGATAGCTGGGGGGTGCCGGAAATCTCCTGACACTGGGCAGGATTGGGGGAGGTGGGGAGGACATTGTTGCCCTCCCTGCAGCTCCACCTTCAAATGGGGGCAGAGAGGGCCAGGTGGGCACAGCCTCCCCCTCAGCCTTCCATCCTCAGCTCAGGCTGCTTTCTCTTTTAAGCCAAATTGGAGTCGCAGCATTGTTATTTCTGGCCTCCTCGCTGCCCAGGTCAATTTCTGCATACTTCCCCATCTGTTTTTAAATATCTTTCAAACTGCTCCAAACTGGGGTCAAGGCTTCCAGGCCAGGGCCAGGGAATAGGGAAGGGTGGCATTGTCACTATTCCCCTTATCCTCAAACCCATGTATCTCTCTGGAGAGGTGCCGGACCCCGGTCCTGTCTGTGCCTTCCCCACCCCAGGTGCTGTGGAGGACCTCAGGTCAGTGCTGGCCCCAAAGTTCAAGGGCCTACCCCAAACATGGGGAGTGGGTAAGGCCAGCCCAGCACCTGCCCTGACAGCCCTTTCAAGCACCAGAAGGCCAACAGGACCATGCATGCTTGTCAAGTACTCTTTTTAAATCCTTTTAATGAAGCAGAGATTACCACCCTCATTCTACAGGTGAGAAATGGCAGCCCAGAGAGGCTGTGTAACTTGCCTTAAGTACACAGCTTACACAGTGGGATTCTCATCTGGGTCTGACTCCAAAAGAAGCTGCTCATTATTGGCTTTCTGGTTCACAAAACATCAGAAAGAGGCTGATGTTTGTGGAACCAAGGTGCTGAGCTAGGGGCATTTATGTGAGTTGATTCTGACACCAGTCCTGTGGGGCAGAGCTTGTTTCTCCTTTTTTATAGAAGAGACTAAAGCTAACAGGGTTCCCAGTGCTCTGCAGCAGGGCTGTTATCTTTGAAACCCTTGACCTCTGGCTTCAAACCCAGGGTCTTTCCACCATCAAAAGCTAACCCTGAGAGGTATTCCGGCCTTCCCAAATCCATGTCCTTGCCTCAAACCCAGGTGCACATCCCATCAGCTGGCTGGGGCCCTCAGGCACCCTAGACTCGGCAGATTAAATGAGCAGCAGAGTACTTGGGGTGACAGAAGAGACGGCGCTGGGGCTGACATGAAAACCTTGGTCAGTTCGACTGTGATTTCAGCTGTCCAGTCCCTGAGATGGCATCACTTTGCTTAGAGGCGTGAGGTCTGGCCTTCAGCAGGAGTCCTGGGGAGCAGGGTGTGTGCTTCTTGAACAGTGGCAGAGCCACCGTTGAAAGAGAGAAGTCACATAGCACCTGCCTGTACATTCCACACAGCACAGTGCTCGTCCCTGGAACAACGTTCTAGGCCCACTGTCGAGCTCTCCAACAAGAGGCCCAGCCACTGGGCAAGGGTGTTTCCTGGCCTCTCCAAAAGCTGCTGGGAATGTCCGGCTTTCCTCACAGGCAGTGATGCTCATTTAAGCAGCCTGCCAGCATTCAGGAGAAGGTGAAAGCACCCAGTCCAGCAAGCGCTGCAGCGGGAGGATGGGATGAAGCTGAGTTGGGGCAGGGGAGGAGCTGGGGCACACTGCTCACTCTGCCCAGGGCCATCCCCAGAGCTCAGCTGCCTTCTCTGGGAGGAAGTCAGGTCTAGTGGGACTCCTCACCGTGGGTTCCCTGAGGTCTGCTGGCACATCCTGCGCAGTGCAAAGCGCTTCCCTGTGTGGGTCCAGCAGAAACACTAGTGTGGCACTGTCACAGCACTCCCTGGCCTCGCTGTCCCTGGTGCAGGCTGAGTCACAAGATCCCTTTGGGGCTCTCTGCAAGCTCCTGACTGAGCGGGTTTCTTGTCCAGGAATTTGGGAGACTCTTAAGGCCTCTCTGGTCATCTGTGAGGAAGCTGACCCCATGGGAGGGAAGAAACAACTGGAGTGCGGGTTCTCCAGCTCCTGTGTGCTCTTAACATGACCCGATTCTTGGTGCTTTCACGAACAAGCGTGCTGTGCATTCGAGTGCTTAAAAACTGCATCTACTTCTGGTTTTTGGTTTTAAGTTTGTTCGGCAACTGTTCATTTGTTATCATGTGCCAGAAATTAATTCTTGAAGACCTTGGAGAGTGACTGTTGGGGAGTGTTGCACTTTCCGTGCAGGAGAACGTCAGCAGAAGCTTGCGCTTCCCGAGCCAATACCGACTGACTACTTAGGCTGGGGGTGGAAGGAAGGTCGAGAGAGAGCAGAGGGTCCAGGAATCATTAGGTAGCTCAAGGGAGCCGTTTTCATTAGAGTTGTCACTGTGTGTGGGCCACAGCATTGCCAGTTGGCAGCGTTTCCATGAGAGGATCCGTCTGCAGATGCCTGTTGGGTCAGCTCAGCGTCAGCCATGGAGGAATTTTTCTGTTTTTCCTAAAGACAAGATAAAGAAAATAGGAGTTCAAACACAAAGGATTACAGTATGCATTTGAATAAAAATACCTGAATGCATTTCTCAAAAAGACCTGTGGAGCAGCTTTCTCTGAAACAATGAAAACGGAGTGACAGCTCCCCCTTCCTGACCCTGCCAGCGGAGTGAGGAGGCCTGGCCGGCCCTGCCCCGGCAGCAGCAGCTAATCTAGTTCCTCCTACCTTGACATTCTGATAAGGGAGCTATTCTAGTCAACAGAGCCCGGGTGGCAGTAACCCTTGCCAAGAGCCCTGTTGAGTTAAATGTTAGAGCCAAACCTTTGTTTAACACATGACCCTGGAGAGCCTGGCTGATGCTTAATGCTCCATTAGCGTTCCAGACTGGAGCAGGCAGGGGGCAAAGGTCAGGGTGATCTGACCAGTTGGCAGGTGGCAACTGCACTTCCTGGTGACCAGGGATCAACTCATATGGTGGCCAGAGAGTCTGGGGGATGAGAAAAGGTGGGAGTGGGATACATGGAGGGGAGGGAGAGGCACGCTCACCATCACTGTCTCATTCTCACCTCTGGGACTCCGTGGTTTGTGGCTGGGTGTGCTGCCCACCCCTGTACCTTCTCTTACATTGCCGCCTCCCAACCTGATAATCAGGGTGGCTCCAGTGCCATCATCCCTCAGTATTTCTTGCAGCTCAGAAAGGAAAAGGGGGCAGAGGAGGCGTGAGAGCCAGGAGGACCTCCCGTGCTGCGTGGGGCTGACCTGTGTCTCGCCCTCGGAGTCTGCCCCACCGCCCCGCCCCACCCGCAGGACTGCTCCGGAGCACTAGGTGGTGAGAGCCTGGGGGTGCTGCCTCTGTTCCTGGGAAGGACCCTTACAAACAAAGGCCACCAGGACAGCCAGCCAATCTGGAGCATATAGCACAGCAACCCCACAGGGCATCAGGGCACTAAGGCTTCCCCAGCCCGAGTCCTGGTTCCTCGGTTGCTTTGCCAAGTGCCCTTCATCAGATGAAGTCCAAATGTGTCACCTGTATTTCTTAAAGGATGTGTAGGGAGCTCCTACCTCAGGCCAGACCTTGTACAGGCACCTGAGATGGAAGACTGGCTTGCTCACAGCCACACCAGCCTGCCCTTGGAGCTCTCTCAGACTACTGCCTGGGGAAGGCAGAGCACCCTGGGGACATGCACAGGGCCACAGAGCCAAAGAAGGTTGCCAGGGAGAAGAAGGGAAGGCTTCCTACAGGGGCTGGAGAGACAGATTTGCTGGTGATGGTAGAAGAGGCCCAGGGAGTGGGCTGGGGACAAGGGAGCACAGGCTAGACACAGCACGGTGGGGACGCCTGCCCTACCCACCCCCCATCCTTTTCTTTGTTTCTTGGGATCTCCCCGGACCCCGATTGCATTCACACTCATTCTCCGATACGCTTTATTTCCTTTCTCTCTTTCTCTTTCTTGATCTGGTTCTTTTTTTCCTCCATTTTTATCTTTTTCTCACTTATTCTCTTGATGATAAATGCCCTTTACCATTTCATAAGTTCAATCCCTTTTTCTACTACAGTCATTTTCTTATTTTTTGCACTGCTCCTTTTGAGATAACAGTAGATTCACATGGAGTTTAAGTAATAACGCAAGGGGATCTACCGTACTCTTTACCCGGTTTCTCTCGGTGGTGCTGTTGGAAACCGCAGTACACTATCGAAATGGGTGAATGACATTTCCATACCATGAGTCCCTCTCGAGTGGCCCTTTTATAGGCACACCTGTTTCCCTCCCCTCCTGCCCTCTCCTTAACTCCCGGCAACCACTGATCCATTCTCCATTTCTATGATTTTTGTCATCTCAAGAATGTTATATAATTAGGATCGTATGGTATATAACCTTTTGGGATTGGCTTTTTTCATTCAACATAATACTCTGGAAAATCATCTGTGTGTGTGTGTCTGTTGTGGTTTGCTTTTTGTTTTTTATTGCTGCGCAGTATTCCATAGGGTGAAGGTACCATAGTTTGTTTCACCACTCACTCATCGAAAGACATCTGGGTTGTTTCCAGTTTGGGCCTATTATGAATAAAGCAGTTGTAATTATTTGGGTTCTGGTTTTTGTGTGAACATGTTTCCATTTCTCTGGGATAAATGCGCAGAAGTGTAATTATTGGGTCAGATGGTAGTTGTACGTTTAGTTTTTTTTTTAACTGTCAAACTTTTTCATAGTGACTGTACCATTTTACATTCCCATCAACAATGTACGAGCGATCCAGTTTCTCCACATCTTTGCCAACATTTGGTGTTGTCACTATTTTTTATTTTAGTCATTCTGGTAGGGGTGCAGTGGTGTCTCATGGGGGTTTATTCTGCATTTCCCTATTTGCTAGCAATGCTGACCGGCGTTTTGGCTTACTTAACCTCCACAGGTCCTCACTTTCCCGTTGGATTGGCTGCTGTTGTTTCTGTTGAGTTTCGAGAGTTTTCAAATATGTTGTAGGTTCTAATCCTTTGTCAGATATGTAGTTTGCAAATGTCTTCTACTATTCTGTAATTTGCACTTTCAACTTCCTAACAAGGTCTTTTTCAGAGCAAATGTTTTTAATTTTGATGAAATTTAATTGATCAGTATCAAATTGTGCTTTTGGTATCAAATCTAAGAACTCTTTGCCTGCCCAGATCTGGAAGAGTTTCTCCCAAGTTGCTTCCTAGAAGTTTTAGCACTTTATCTTTTTTTTTTTTTTTTGAGACAGCGTCTCACTCTGTTGCCCAAGCTAGAGTGAGTGCCCTGGCGTCAGCTAGCTCACAGCAACCTCAAACTCCTGGGCTCAAGTAATCCTTCTGCCTCAGCCTCCCAAGTAGCTGGGACTACAGGCATGTGCCACTATGCCCGGCTAATTTTTTTTTTTTTATATATACTTTTAGTTGTCCAATTAATTTATTTCTATTTATAGTAGAGACGAGGTCTTGCTCTTGCTCAGGGTGGTTTCGAACTCCTGACCTTGAGCCATCCACCCGCCTCGGCCTCCCAGAGAGCTAGGATTACAGGCGTGAGCCACAGCGCCCGGCCTTAGCACTTTATCTTTTGTATTTAAGTCCATGATCCATTTTGAGTTACTTTTTGTGTAAGGTCAAGGTTTATTTTTTTGCCTGTGGATGTCCGACTGCTCCAGCACCATTAGTTGAAAGGCCGTCTTTCCTCCACTGAATTCCTTTGCACCCTTGTCAAGAAGGTCTATCCTTGGGTTCTCTGTGCTGTTCCATCGGTCTGTGTATCTATCCAGCCAGTACTCCATAGTCTTATCACTGCGGCTATGTAATAAGTCTCAAACCTGAGTAGATTGGTTCCTTCCACTTTATTCTTTTTCAAATTTGTTTTCTCTGTTCTGGTTCCTTTGCCTTTCCATGTAAATTTCACAATAATCTTATCTGCATCTATAAAAAATCTTGTAGGATTTTGATAGGAATTGCATTGAACCTGCATATCCATTTGGGAAGAATTGACATTTTTTCTATTGAGTCTTCCAATCCATGAACACAGTGTGCTTTTCCGTGTATTTAGCTATTCTTTGATCACTTTCTTTGGCATTTTGTAGTTGTCAGTAGTTCTTTTTGCTCTGCTGTGAACTAACTGTGTGATCTTGGGCACATCGCTTAGTTTCTCAGACCTTCAGATCACTTTCTGTAAAATGAGTCTAATAACACTGCCTTGAAGTGCCACAGAAAGGGTCAAGTAGGATAGCACGTGAGTGGTGCCCCACAGCAAGTGTTCAAGATGCAGTCCCTTAGCTGAGTCCCTCAGCTTTTCTGACGCCCACAGCCACTTCCCACCCCCCTTGCTCTGTCTCTCCTTTTCATCCTTTGCTTTTTATGCTTCTTTCGTTCTCAGCCCTGGCTCTAATGCTCCCACCCGCTTCACTTTGTTTTTCTCTTATTCTCACTCGCTTTTCCTGCTTCATTCATTCTCCTGGGGCATTTGCCTCCTTCCTCTTTGGTGAGTCATTTGGGCATTCCCTTTTCCTTGCTTTCCTTAACTGCAGTGTGACCCTAGGGCAGTTTACTCACCCTCCATGCCGCGGTTTTCTCATCTATGAATGGGTTAAACAGTACCTACTTCATGTCTTTTGGAAATGATTAAGCAAGTTAATACATGGAAGCATTTAGAATAAAATCAGGCATACTATACACCCCAATAGGTTTCAGCTGTAATTATTGGGATTTTACCCGTTTCTCTAGTTCTTTCTCACCATTTCCCTTCTCTCACCATCACATCTTTGTTACTTGCGTATAAATACAGTCATGTTCACAGTCCCTTGCTGTCCTGCTATTGTCTTCTATGTACTTCTGCAATCTCATGTTCTGTAATCATCACGGATACATTGGCATCAGCCCAGGAAATCTGTCCCTTAGGCTGTGGAGAGGAAACAAGTGGTTTTTCATTTTGATTTAATTATTAATCCCCTTTATTATTTAATGCAGAATGCATGCAGTGTGAGGTTACAATGAGGAAAATGCCCTGTGACTATGCTGCTCACTCTCAGAGGATGGCAGACTTTAAAAAGGAAAAATACTAGACAGACAGAAACAAATGTGGGGAAAATGTAAAATGAGTTGATTTGATTTCCGTGCCCTCCTGTTCACGATTTTTCATATGTCTTCTGCAGAGGGCCGGGAAGTGCGAGGAAGCCACGGCTCGGCATTAAGGTGGGAGGGTGTGAGGAGCTGTGAGTGGCCCGTGGCAGCTCGCCAGGGAGGGCAGCGAAACAGTCCATCTCGGGCAAATGGCTGGGAGCCCCTCGCAAGCTCACGGGCCTGCCCCAGAGGCACTGCTCAACGATTAGGTTTGCCTGCAGTGTACGTTACTTGAGAGGTGCCCACCTGTGACTAAGCCTTTCAAATCTATATTCCATATATCCAATTAGGCCTAATTTCTGTCCCTTTAAAAATTGCTGAATATATTTAGACCACTTAGATATACTGAAAGGGATCTTTTAAATATCATCAAAATGGTCTTTTTGTCTCTGTATTTTCTCCAAAGAATTGAACTCCTCAAACGAAATGCCAGATCTGTCTGCTCTCATTTTAGACAAGAATTCTATCTTCCTTTAGAAACTCTTAAGTGAAATACCATCTAATCCTCTCTCTGCCTTTTTATGTTGATTGTGAACTCTCAGTATTTTTGTTTCTTTAATGACAAAGTCACTGTGGGATTAATCCATAGCACTTCTAAAAGTGTTTCTCTCCAGGTATCAGAAAATAATGCACGGGGTTGGGGTTTTATGACTTCCTTGGACTTGGGGTGGGGAATC
The DNA here is from genome assembly GCA_963574885.1 of Lepilemur ruficaudatus. Classification (NCBI taxonomy): domain Eukaryota; kingdom Metazoa; phylum Chordata; class Mammalia; order Primates; family Lepilemuridae; genus Lepilemur; species Lepilemur ruficaudatus. The sequence continues at coordinate 41,182 of CAUYRT010024701.1, forward strand.
TTCCAAGGATGCAATCCGAATGAGTTGCCAAGTATCTCCCACTTGTCTGGGCTGCTTGAGGCTCTGAAGGCCCCAAACCCATCTTCTGGTGCTCTTCTTGGCTCCAGCTGGCCCCTTTCCAAGTGTAGCCAGAAGTCAGGGCCACCTTGCAGGCCTGTTGCTAACTATTTCAGTGTTTGCATTTCATACAGCTCCACAGTTGGTGTTTCCATGTCTACAATGCCAGCATCCTGGGAGCAGTCAGCCAGCGTCGTGGGCCCTTGGGCCAGCCCCAGCTGTCCCACCATCAAACAGGGAGAATACGATAGGATCTCACCAGCTGATCCTAGAGTTCTGAAAGAGCCTGACAGAGATGCAAATTGCTGTTATTATTCCATAATAGTAATTCCATATACAAGTAATACTGGTATTGCTTCAGACCTTATGCCTGCCCTTAACCTATACCAGTTCGAGTTAGCATTAGGATTTGGTAGGATGGAATTTTCCTGATAAAAACATCATGATTTCTGTGCATGCTTCCATTTCTCATCTAGGAAAGAGGAACGGCCTCTGTAGATGGGGACCTACAGAGTCAATGTGTAATTCAGAGCCTACGGTATGGCCAGGAGAGTGGGGATTGTGACTCAGAGCCAGGCTGGCTGGACTCTAGTGGCCGCGAAGCAGGAGAGTGGGAGGGTGTGGGCCCTGGAGTCAGGCCAGTGTCAGTGCAAAGGTGGACTCTGCTGCTTACGAGCCACCTGGCCTTGGGTAAATTCCCTCCCTGCTCTGAATTTCAGTCTCCTTATCTGTATAATGGATGCACCATACTTACTCCACAGTGCTGTGGAGATGATCTAGTGAGTTAACCTATGCAAGGCACCTAGTTCAGAGGGGCACATGTGCGCCCACGTGCACGCGCGCGCGCACACACACACACACACACACACACACACAGATTTTACTTCCAGAGCTAATCTGCGAAGAAAAACAAGAAGCCAGTACAACCTGCTGTAGGAGACAAGTTGAGCAGATGTTTAACACAAAAGCAAACAGAGTGCAAAGGGCATGAGGAGTGCAGCACAGATGGGAAAGATGCTCCTGGAAGAGCTCACTCTGCTCGGTATCTCTGAGCCCAATGGAGGGACAGCTGAGTGACTCTGGGAGCAGCCCCAGTCCTGCACCCTCTCTGTGTCCCTGACTTTGTTCTCAACAATAATCTCACCTGTGCTGAGGGCTCCCTTTGAGGGACAGGGGCAGCCGGGATGGAGGCCCAGGGTGCCCTGAGCAGGGAAACCTGAGTCGGTGGCAGCTCCCCAGCGATGGGTCCGAGAGAGCAGGGCTGCTGTGGCAGGGCCCACTCACCTGAGGAGCCCTCTGCTGCCTGGCCAGCAGCTCCCTTCTGCACAGCCCTTAACTGCTCGGCGATCAGAGCACAGGACATCTTGTGCAGGGACAGCTCCACGGTGATGAAGTGTCCCGTCTGACACAGGCTGTTCCTGCATCCGCATTGTCTGCATTCCACTCAAAGCCCCTCACCCTGCTCCTGGCACTCAGCCCCTCCCACAGCCACAGGAGGCCCAGCCACTCTGGCTTTGGTGGGGCTCAGGAGAACCCCTTTCATGGGCATTTTTCTCAGAGCAGAGCCAAAAGGACTGTGTGTTCCCTGAGCCCTCGTGAGCCTGTGACAGCAAGGAGCAGCCTGAGTTTAACAATTGGCACATGTGGCCTGATTCCACTCACCTAGCACAGCGCCACAGTCCTGTGTCCCACGGCCCCCTGATCGGTGGTGGCCAGCATCCACTGCATCTGAGCTGGAAACCAGCTTGGGAGGTCACCTGATCCACCCTTCTGTCCAAACAGCCCTCCTCAGGAAGGATTTACAGTGTTTGTGGAGAGAACTCTCTTCCCATTGAGAACCACTTTTACTGTTAGTGAAAGGAAGGACTGTCACAATTCCCTAAGGTGCTGTTCTCTGGGACAGGTGGGCAGGGGGTGCCAGGTAGGAAGGAGAAGCCGGTGGGGCAGAAGATGCACACAGGGGTTGTGGGCGAGGAGACAGGGCTGGGGAGGACCACGAGAACCAGGCTGGCGGGAACCAAGGGAGCACCCCTCTTTCCATCGCATGTCTCCCGGGTGAAGCCCTCATCTTCCCCCCAGCCTCCTGCCTTTTTTGTCCTGAAGATCGGCAGGCTGCTCACGGCAGACCCGCCTGTGCACACAGGAAAGCTTTGTGGGGCACGGATCGGCTCTGCCACAGCTCTTAACGCTGCGCTCAGCTTAACTCAAAGCACAATCCAACGTGTCCAGGGGAGGAGGAAGCCTCGCTCTGACTCAGCAGTCCAGAGATAAAAATTGGCGGCTGATGGACTGAATCTGACTCGCAGATATATTTTCTTTGGCTAGCTCAGTGTTTCCAAAATCATTGAATTATTTGTCAACAGGGGAAAAAAGGAATTTCACGTCAAAAGTTTTAATTTCTGGCTTTTCTGGAAAAAGAAAGTGGAGGATGTAGCAGTGCCAGCTCCACGTTCTGGCATGGCAGTAATTAGCTAAAGCCGAGTAGTGGTGGCTCAGCTAACCACGGTCCTCACCACTCCCTGTTGTGTCCGCAAACCCAGAGCAAGTTCTGGTTGCATTTACCATGTTTGTGTAATTGCTTTTCCTGGAATGAAGAAATTAAATATTTTAAATCTGCTTCTCTATCAAAAATGTGAAAATAAGGGTCTGAGAAGACATGACATTTGAATAAAAACTGGAGAAAGTGTACTGTGCGTGTATGACCAGCAAGCAATGTACAGTGTGTGTCTGTGCTGAAAGAACCCAGTTCAGCAGCTGCACTCACCGGCCTCACCTACCTCCTGCATGGGTGTCAGAGTTCAGTACCGACCTGGGGTTCTGGTAACTGCAGCCTGCACACCCCGCCCAGCTGAGGAAGTCGGGAGGGAGAAGGAACTACCCTCACAGATGCAGACCCACCCTAGATAAAGGCGAGTCCAAGCATGAGGCGTTAAAAGTGACATCGGTGGCTGCCAGTGAATTAGTCTTTTTTTGTAAGGGAGCCGTTGTCCAAATAGACACACTTCTGACAGTGACCAGGGCACTCCTGGCGATCATGCCAGAACAGCAGGTGTCACCTGGGACATGTGGACACCTCATCTCCTTGGAGCAATTCAGGACCTTTGGGGGCAAGTATCATAGCTGGAAAAAGTGGAGGAGCAGCTGTCAGGTGAACTTGGGACACGCTAGGGGGAGCCGGAGGGCGGAGGGAGGCAGCCACAGCGGGAGGAGAGGGCAGCGCGGCAGTGGGGCGGTTAATCATGGCGTGCTTTCCTGGCACAGACCAGGCGTGTGCAAGTCTGCCCGCATCTTGGGCAGGGTTTCTCAAGGCCTGAGCCCCGCAGAGGCTCAGACAAGCCTGGTAGAGCCCTGAGGGCTGAGGAGGGGCAACTTCAGAGGCAGGGTGGCTGCACTGAGAGCCTCTGGAGTCACACAAACGCTGGCCCTGCTGCCTAGCAACCCCGCGGCCTTAAGCAAGCTATCAAATCGCTTGGCTTTTGTGATCTGTGCAATGAGGCTACCAAGACGGACTTAATAGATCTGTTTGAGTATTGAATGATACAGTACCTCACACTCAGTATGGAGACAGCACATGACCAGCTATTATTGCCACTCGCCCCCCTGTTCTCCTGTCGGGAAGGCTCTCCTGCCTCATCCCACTCCCGGGCACCTTCCTCACCCTGCCAAGCCAAGTGAAGGACTGTGCCTTGGTCTCCCCATCACTCTCTGCCACCCTGACCTGTTCACTGTGCGCTCCCCCCACACAGTGAGCTCCCTGTGGGCGAGAATAGACCTGTGGCCCTCAGTCTACTTGCCTATTAGAGCCACTGGGGCCAGGATCTCTGGGGTGACCAGGGCACCACCAAGGCCTCTCCAAGTGGCACCTGAGCACCAGCGTGCTTTCCAGCTCCCAGCTGATGCCTACGTGCACGCAGGGTGAAGAAGTCCCACTACCCTAGCGTGGACTGAGGACCAGCTGCACCAACACCGCTGGATCCCCTCAGGAAAAGACACAGACTTGGGGAACCCCAGACCTAGTGAATTGGAACTTGCATTTTAACAAAATCGCTGTGAATGGAAAGCACAGGAAAGCCAGGGAAGTGTGCGTCTGTTCTTCTGTGCCTAGGGCCCAGCATAATGCAAACACCCAGAGGGGGGTTCACTGATTGACTAATTGACTCAGTGAATGAATGAATGAATAAATGAAGCTATGTGTCCACTGGGATTCCACGCCTCCTACCTAGTGAGCTATGACCCAGACTAACTTGGGTTCAAGAAGTAAAGCCATAAAACACCCAGGAATTCAAGCACAGACTCCGACCTAAGTTGATAGAACAAATAGCTGCAAAATGATGAAGTTTTTAAATGAGATACCTGATAGGTTTTTAAAGATTTATGACTATGGGCTCTGTGTCATTAAACCTCAGAGCACACTAAAAAATGAGTATTTTTGTTGTAAGGTTGGTAATTTTGAAAAGCAGTGAAACCAGGACTATCCCCCTGGGAAGAGGCACAGGCTCTGGGTGGCTGGGGTGTTGGCCAATGCCTCCTCTAAGGCGGGCCACCTGCCAGGCAGGGGCCAGCCCTGCCCCCCGTCGCCCTATCCCCTAACCCCGCCCCCATCCAGCAGCCGCCCATTGGTGGCTGCTGAGGGCCTAGAGGGTGGAACTGAGAGAGAACCGTCCCACCTCCCACCATACCCAGACCCAGTGGGGACAACGTCCCGGGACAGTGTGCAGGGGCCTGGGGTCACATAAAGCCCCTGCAGCACACTACGTGGGGCTTCCCAATCCCAGCTGCCGTCTCCCCTCCCCCTCTCTCCCAGGCTCCTGTCAGGCAGTTGTGGGGGCAGGTCGTGGGTGTGTTGGGGACCCAGGAAGCCAGAAGCAGGGCTCTGCAGGACCGGGGATGAAGTGGCAGGCAAGGTGCAAGGGAAACGCCCTGGACCTGAGCACAGACCAGGCTTGGCCTAGGTGAGGAAGGGCCAAAAGTTCTTAGTTCTTCAGGTGCAGCTTCTTGGGGAAGGGGCCAGGGGTTCCCGTGGCACCACCAGGGCCTTTCAAAGTGGCATTCGGTCATCCAGTGCCACCGCCCATCTGGAGAGCTGAGTTTGCATCTCAGCTCTGTGGCACCAGCTGCGAGACTCTGGGCAAGTTGTCTGTGCTGTCACCTAGTTTCTCCTGTTGTAAATGAAGATAACCCTCCCTCGCAGGTGTGGGAGCGGGATGCCGGCACATGGTCGGCACCGGGGCTGTCGGCTTCCTTCCTTATCCTTGAGTTGTGTGAAGCACTGCTGTCCACCGCCTCTTCCAGCCGGACCCCAGGGAAATAATGAGGCGACTGCCTGGGAGAGCTCCTGTGAGCCAGCGCTGTGTGTGCACCTTTTGTTTAACCTTCAGAGACACGCTTTGGTTAGTACAACCATCATCCTCGACTCGCAGATAAAGTAACAGAGGCTATGAGAAATAACTTTCCCAAAGTCCCTCAGCTCAAGGCAGAGAATAGGCACCTGGGCAATGTGATGCTGGCGTCAGCTTCCCTCTCTGCACTGTGCTTGCTATTTCTGCCGTAGGAGATGACTACAGACGTAATGTCTTGAAACAACACCTATTTATCAGCTCCCAGTTCTGTGGGTCAGAAGTCCGGGCATTATGTATCTGCTCCTGCTCTGTTCTCACAAGGCCAAAATCGAGGTGTCGGCAGGGGTCAGCATCCTCATCTAGAACCCGGGTCCTCTTCCAGGCTCCTGGGGTTGTGGCAAAATTCAGCTCTTCTTAGTTGCAAGGACTGAAGTCCTTGCTTCCTTGCTGGCTGTTAGCTGGGGGCTGCTCTCAGCTCCCAGAAGTCACCTACATTCCCTGCCATGTGGCCCCTCTATCCTTAAAGCCCACAAAGAATCTTCCTCTCATCTAATTCCCCTCACGCTTTGGCTCTCTTGCTTCAGGAAAAGCCCGTGCCTTCCAAGGGCTTACGTGATTAGGTCAGGCTCACCGCAGACTACCCACCCTTCTTAATGTCTACCGTGCCGGGTAATATAAGCCAATACTGGGAGTGAGGACCCCACCTCCAGCTCCCGGGGATTAGACAAGGGGTGTCTAGGGAGGACAGGGAGCGTGCGGGTGTCTGAGTTCCACCTGCTCTGTCCCACGCTGTTCACCATGCCCTGCTAGCCTTGAAAATCCTTGAGGGCAGGGGGACAGCCTGGTCATGAACTAGTTTGGAGCATTTTCATATTTTAGCAAGTACGGTCATATAAATTCACATAAAATAGCATCAGATACCTCAATACGTGTTCCCCTCCAGTCCTCTTCCGCCGACCTTATCCTGTGCCCCAAATCTCAGCATGTAGGTTTTGACCCAGCATATATAAGCAAGAAAGGAGGACGTCCATAAAGATGTTTGCAAGTCCCGTTTTCACAGAGAGGGAAACTGAGTCAGACATAAGACTTGCAGCTCAGTGACCCCCAGGAAGCCCTGCTGACCCCCAAGTGTAGCTCCTGTCAAGCTGCCGCTCCTGCCACAGCTCTTGCCGTTCTAGACCACCCACGACACAGAGTTTCCTCACTGTAGGTGGGTGTTTTTTGAAATTCTTAACACAGAGATCCGTTTCAATGGATGTCAGATTTGCTAATGATCATCTGAAATATAACTTCCTTTGATTTTGCCTCTTTTGAATCTTTCTCCACTTGTATTTTCATATCAAAGGGATTAAACCACTTTGCTGGACTTGAAGCTCTGTCTTTCCCAAACCCTTTCATCCCTTCTCAGCACAGCTTCCCAGCCGCAGACACAGGACAGGCTTGAAGAGGAAGAGCAGTCACAGGCTGGCTGAGGTTTAATAGGATTCACTCTGGTGGGTGCCTTTCCCTGTGTCTCACAGAGGGTACCTAGAATACTCGGTTCACCTGTGCCAGGCCACAGACTTCCTCCCCGCCCCTCTCTCCAGACCATCCTGCACAGACCCTAGGTTCAAAGAGGCAAAGCAAGAATATAAGTTACAGGAGGGCTGGCTCTGCATTCATCTTCTTCACTGCTTTGTGTCCAGCCCCTAGCACAAGGGCCGGCCTATAGCAGTTCCTCAATCAATGCTTGCTGAACGGATGCATAAGCAATAGAATGGATCTTGAAAGCCTGGTTGAAGAGGCTCATCTCTATTGTTCCTGAAAATCCTTTTGACTTGATGGGCACACAGCCCTGGAGGCCAGGGTTTCTAGGATGGGCATTTCACTTACCCTTAGAAGAAATCTGAATAGTAGAGGCTGTGTGCCAGTCGGCTCAGTGCTGCCCTGCACACCGCCCACTGGGGCTTTAGAGGCCACACTTAGATGCTCTGTGCCTTTCTTTCCTTGTCTTTAAAATGGGGTTAATGGGACATTGCATCAGATTTCCATTCAAGGAGAATTTACAAATATACATGCACATTTATAGTTAGATTAATGATTATATCGTCTATACTTTCCTTGAATCCCTATAATGGCTCCCAGGACCTAGAGGGGCAGAGAATATTATCTGAGACTTAGAGTAAATGGAGCCAAAGAAAATTATTTCTTTGGACTGCAGAGCAAATATGTTGGACATCGAACTAGAATCCAAATCATACCCTGGGTTGAAAAAGGAATAATTTCTGCAGGTGATTCCAGCACACGTGGAGAATGTATCCTAACGTCAAGTCAGAAGTAGACCACCTTGTCATGTCTGCCAGACACAAACAGTTTTCAGATCTGGGCTGAAGTGTCCTAGAAAACATGTTCCTGTTTCTAGCACAGCACAAGGCCTTTGCCTACAAGAACGTACGCGAGTAGGTTTAAAAATAAAGAAGGAAACAGTGCAGAAAATCAGCAGAAAGCTGTTTCCCCCAAAGAGCTGAGGGCAGGAGGATGTGTGTTCCCATGTTCCCTGCCTGATGACTCATTCTCGCAGGCACTGTGCCTGCCCCAGCCAACATCAGTGGCTCTGAGGGTCCATGACAGCTCTCCTACTGGACCTCTGCCTGGGTTCCGACAGCTGGGGTCCCCAGAGTACATGGGGCAGGCCTTGGATCAGCAGCATTTCTCACTGTCTCTGGGCATCTGCGATCGGGTTTTCCATACAGTCTCCTACCAGGGGCAAACCCTGCTTAGGATCTGCAAAAACCCCAAGCATTTCCCTCTGTTTCATTTATCTTGGTAACTGCCACAAGAGGGGCAGGGAGCAGTGGCCTGTACGGAACGGGAAATGGCCAATGGACGTCTGAGACAAATGGGCCTTCAGATGGTCCTTCACTGTGATACTTTAAAAGTCACCTTGAAATTGCTACAGTTACCCAGGCAGTGAAGCAAAAAGTCTGCCAGGATCATCCGACTTTCCAGGATGGGTGACATGGGCCTTGGTTAGCCAGTGGGCAGTTGGCTCAGTGGTTCACAGAACTTTCATCAGGTCGTTCTGTCAGGAACACAGTTTCCTGGTGTTCCATCTGGCCAAACCTGTGTCTGGAGTCACTCCAAAAGTGGCAGCAAGGGAATTCTTGCAAGGGACTGGCCCAAACTGTCCTGAGATGGGGCCAGTTGAGAGTGCAAAAAGGGAAGCAGTAAACATCGAGTGGCCAGTTCAGAGCACTCGTTAGGGGAACTTGCACGCAGAGTGCCGCCACCGCAGCGCTCATAGCAGACAGCAAGAAGAGAGGCCCAGGTATGTCTGCAAAGAGGAGGTCACGCAGGTTATTTGGCCTAAGGCTGGGGTAGTGATCTTTCAGGGCTGCAGGCAGCAACCTAAGCAAGTTTATCAGTTGCCTGGGAATGTTCATGGCCCCAGCCTGGGTTCCAGCCCCAAGGGGAAAGCCTGCAGCTGGGTGAGAGAGTGGTCACTTCCCAGTCAGGACAGAGAGAGAAAGTAGGAGGGACCAGGGACCCAACAACGCCTGGGAAGAAGAGCACCTGGAAACCAGGGAACGCTTACTGACCATGACAGAAAAGGGCTGAGGGTCACCCCAAGTGACCTCTCCCAGGATTGGGAGCTCATAAAACTTTCTGGAGGGAGCAGTTCCTCAGGCTGAACAGGAGCCATAGACATCAATATCTGCCGGCCGTGTACGGCAAGTGCTGTGGAGCTGCCCTCAGACTGGAGCCAGATAAACCTAGACCCAAAACCTACCTGGGCACATGCCGCTGGAGCTTCACTTTCCCATCTGAGAAATGGAGGGATCACGACAGTATTTGTCCAATAGCTTTGTTGTGAGGATTAAATGAGCTAATGGACATAAATTTCTTACCGCCATGCCTGGCTCATGAATGCTCATGAATTTAGGATATTATCATTAATTGAACAGATTCTCATGGTCTTTCTTAACTTTATCAGAGTCTTAAAGCATTTAAATGGTTTTGAGCAGAATATCAGAAGAACATCAGATCGGGTATTGCAGGTGTCTGGGTGTCTCTTTGAAGTGTGGCATGTACTCCAAAAAACATTTTACGGCCCTTTTGAGAACCTTAGGGCATTAACTTCCTGCCCATCTCGATTTCTTAGAGGACAGAGAATAACTGACTCAAATTTTTTAATGGTGGGTCTACACAGCAATTTATCATTTAGTAAGTGCTCAGACAGCCACAGACTCCCCACTCAGATGGCAGGAATGACCACTTGGTGAATCAGACACATGCTGCCTTTTCCTTTTTGTCTGCTGCTAAAAGGTCTCAGATAAAATGAGAGGAGACAGCAAGGTATGACAGAAAGAGCACAGGCTTTGGGCCAGATGAGCAGGAATCCAAATATCAGTTTTGCCACTTATTTGGTGGCCTGGGTGTCGCCTAATCTCTTTGGGACTCTATTTTGTTATTATTCATCCATTTATTCAGTAAGTAATTTTTGAGTATATAGAATGTTCCAGGCTATGTTCTAGATACTTGGGATATATTGGGAAACAAAGCAGACAAAATTATGCCCTTGTGGAGCTGACATTCAATAGCAGGAGAGAGATTATTAGAAATAACCTGACCCGTAAGCAAACAATACAGTGTTTATACAACAGGGATTCCCATAGCTAGCGCCAGGGGGTTGTTGTAATATGTGATACTCCACCTATAATGCATGGACCGTAGTAGGCATTTAATAAATTATTGCTATTATTATTTTCATAATTGTTCCTGGATTTCTCAAATCCTTTAAACATTTAATGTGTAGACTGCATCTAGGTACCTTCCATTTATTCATTCAACAAAAGCTGTGGTGCATCTGTTGTGTGGTAGAATCTGTATAAGGCACCAGGGGTACAAAAAGAACAGGGTTCCTTGAGAATGCCATGTTAGATAGGGAGACGCAGTTCCACCAAACAGAAAGACAGAGTCACCGAGGCTGCAATCAGCAAGAGGAGTTTATTACCAACTAACTCGAGTTAGGGTCCATGTCTCAGAGCGCCAACATGCAGTGGCCTCTTCTCTGGACAAAGGACCCCGGGCAGCGCGGGAAGGGCAGTTTTATAGGGTCAGTTCAGGCAGCAAACAAAGAGCTGTCCACCCATTGGACATACATCTATCTAGTACAGCGATTGGTTCTATTGCTATTTCTCTCTGCACCCTTTCTCATATTACCCTGCAGCAAGCAAGCCGTTATCACAAAAGCATAACTGAGCGGTTAGCAGGCAAGCAAGCTTCACTAGAATGCAGAAGTCTGTTTTGCAATTGAGCCCTGTGTATAGTTTTGGTTCCTTACACCATGGACTTTGAGTTGGCACGATGAACATGTTGTGCTCATAAGCATTCATTTTTATCGGCAATCTCTCTTCCTGGTTGCTTTAGCCCAATGCCCAACCTGCTCCACCTCACTAGAGCCCCTCTCCCCAGCACTCCTATGCTACCAACATCCTTGTGTGACTTTTACCTCCCCTTCCACAAACACAGGTAAGGCACAGCCATCACAAGAGATCAGAGACGAATGAATCTGTGGTGGCAGGAAGAATTAAAACCCATACAAGAAAAATGGTGCTTGGTAGCAGGGCGGGGAGGGAATCCACAATTCAGGATCTCTAAGGCACGTGAATCCCACTACTGATCATGTGGGCCTAGAAAAAAGATTCTACTCTTTTACACCACGGCAGCATAACACCACTTTCACTTAAAAGGCAGCGATTTTGTCATGGAGTTGAGTGCTCTGGAAAAAATTAATGTAAAAAAGCTGGGTTTACATTAGAGCTACCCAGAAGGACATTAGGCAGAAACGATGAAAAAAAATCCCAGACACAAGTGTTGAAAAACAGAAAGAGATTACTCCAGTGCTGGCCCAGCTGTCATGTCAAAGACTAGAACCTTGATCCAATGTTTAAAAGACATAGCTTGCTGAGTGACGGAATCGTTTCCTTTTCAGGATTGTGTAAATAGTACTGCCTGCCCTCAATTCTGCACTCCTCGCACCGATAGGGCATCCCCTATGTAAAATACTGAGAACTCCAAACTCTGGACAGACTCCATGAGGGAATCGACAGGGAGCTACCTTCCCTGACTGGTACCTTGCACACCCATAACCCTGGTTCTTGACCGAGAATGAACATGAGTAAAATCATCTCTGAATCCTGTCCAAGTTTCATTCTTACCAATCCCTAGAACACACACCAGACTGTGATTTAGCTCTTTGTCTTCCTTTCCTCCTCTAGACCTTACCCAAACTAAATAAAATAATACATTCCATCATACATAAGTAGGGCCAGAAGTAAAGTTTAGGAGGTTTCTGTAAAATCTGACACCTTGTACATTTTTAACTGTAAAAAGACAGCAAATCTCTTATCAAGTTTATGAATTCTAGAGATCCTTCCATCCTTCCGGCTTCTTGAGTTTAAAGACACAGAGACAGAATAAGATAAGAGTACTATCCCAAAGATGCCCTCTGAGTTCAGCTGTCATAGTGCCTTCAATTCAATTTGAATTGGATCTCTTCAATTCAAATCTCCAATGCAGCATTACTAAATTCTCAAGGGTTTAAAGACACGTTACTTTTTTTTTTTGAGACAGAGTCTCACTCTGTTGCCCGGGCTAGAGTGACTGCCATGGCTCCAGCCTAGCTCACAGCAACCTCACACTCCTGGGCTCAGGCAATCCTTCTGCCTCAGCCTCCCAAGTAGCTGGGACTACAGGCATGTGCCACCATGCCCGGCCAATTTTTTCTATATATTTTTAGTTGGCCAATTAATTTCTTTCTATTTATAGTAGAGACAAAGTCTCGCT